>OMNV01026123.1:203904-205959 GCA_900303265.1 Brotula barbata | reverse complement strand
CATTCACACCCCCCCCCCCCCCCCACACACACACACACATACAGCCACAGTCTGCAGTCTCCTGCGTCCTGCTGTCGGTCAGTGCTGCGGTGCATTAATGTCGCATTAATAGATTCTCTGTGAGCCGTCGGTCCTCTTCTTTGTCTTGTGAATCTTTACGGTCTAACCAGGCACTGGTTTTCAAAGTGACTTCCATTCACTGAAGAAGCCCATCCTGCTCTTCTCTGTGATGCTGAGTCCAGATCGATACAGACCGCCCCCCCTCCCCACACCCCGGGGACTCCACGGCTTCACGTTACAGTGTGAATGAGAGGAACAGATCTCAGCCTACATGATCAGGTCCAGATCAGGAGGCCTTCATCTCTGTCAATGCTTCACTTTGAACCTGAGCGTGTCATGTGACTGTTCAGGTAAAGGTCCGACCCTGGTTCTGGTTCTGTTGTTGGAGCCGAGTGTGTCTCTTATAGTGAATGTGGTGGAGCTGTTGTCGGTATTTGACTCTCTATGCACTTCCTGGTTTCACACCTTAAATGGACCAAGGCAGAGATGGTGGAAAGCTGTGGTATGAAGAGGGGGATGAAGATAGACAGACAGACAGACAGACAGACAGACAGACAGACAGACAGACAGACAGACAGACAGACAGACAGACAGACAGACAGACAGACAGACAGACAGACAGACAGACAGATAGATAGATAGATAGATAGATAGATAGATAGATAGATTCGGAGAGCTGCTGACAGTCATCAAACACTTGGCGTGTGACGGAAACACAAACAGCAGCAGCCTGCAGAGTTTGAACGCTCGGTGATGGATGCACGGAGGCAAACATCCGGTGTGAGGCAGCAGGAAGTAGAAGTCCGCAGACAGACGGAGAGTCGTACGGAACGCCGAAACATCTGCTGCTGTTTCAAACACGTCGCCGATATTTGGAGCTAAACTAACGACAAATTTGATGAATCCGTGATCGGTTACAGACAAAAATACAGAATGGACGCCTCTTTCTGCACTCCTGCCGCGTAGCTACTTCAGCGAACTGTCACCTAGAAACTCTGTTACATATGTTCTGTATTCAGGACTTGATAGTTGTGACTTTTGGTATTCATATCTTTCATTATTTCCGAATTATTCAGGACTTTTTCCTTCATTGAGATCTGCTGAGTTGCTCTTCTTCTTCTTCTTCACTAATTCCTTTATCCAGAGACACCATTCAAACATGTCACCGCTCTGCAGGCTTTAAACTTTAAGCCACTTTTAACCTTTTTTTGAGATTCCACCAGTTCAAATGGTTAAGATTTGAAGATTTCGGAGCCTTTGACATCAGCGTGTCTTGTTTCCGTTAGAGTGACAGAAAGTTAAACCTGAACATTCCACAAACAATTCATACATGAAAATGTGGTTTTTGACGAAACCCTTAAAGAGTCAAAGTCATTTTTACAGTTTTTCTTCCCTCTGATTTGAAGTAACTGAGACAGATCTTTCCTCATTAAGTCCAATTTGTAACTCTCAGCCCTAAATCTGAACTCTTTGCTCTCCATCCACAACTTTGGGATACTTGACTATTTGTCAACACATTTTCCAGTACAAAATATGAGGATTTTGATGATAAATCTTTTTTTTTTGGCATTCTTTGGCCAAAGTGATTTAAGAGCGACATAAAATGCATAAAATTAAAAGTGCAAGGACAAATTGTGAAATTGTGATAATTTATCTCTGAATAACAAAATATATGTAAATTCAGTCTCTGTGTGTGTGTGTGTGTTAGTTTGGGCATCTCAAACAGAAAAATAACCCACAAGTACCAGAGATTCCCATCAATCACACACACACACACACACACGCGTATCCTCCTGTCTTCCTGTGTGCAGCGGACATAAAGCTCTACACAGACAGCCTTGAAGAGATACTGAGGCTCCTCTTCACCTCAGTCTGACTCTCTGTGTCTCATTCGTCATCATTCCCAAACTACCAACCTGAAGTAGACAATTGGAACGCCACAGCTGATCGTGACGGACGGTGATGGATGTAAAAAGAGTCACCGTGAGTCCAGCT
>OMNV01026123.1:193904-198904 GCA_900303265.1 Brotula barbata | reverse complement strand
TGACGAGTTGTGTGTTTTGACCTCTGCGGAGCAGATATACGGTTTCTCGCAACACTTTTTTTTTTACAAATTTAATAACTTTTACATTTTTTGTTGCCAAAGTTTAAGAGCCAACTGTGTCTCTTTTACACGACACAGTGCCACCAGGTCATAAGTTGTGATTTATTCATTTTTGTACTCATTTCCAGTAACATTCCAACAGGCAGGTAACAAGATTACAAACAAATATCACCTCGAGAGGTCGATTGGACCAGCAGAAGAAGCTTTTTTAAAAAGATTCTTTCGGACATATTCAGATTTTCCAGAATTTTATTTCGAACATGATGAGTTTTTTCACATCTTTCGTAAATTTGGCAAAATTGTGAATTTGAAGAGAGCAAACATTCACATTTTATCCCCTAAATTGTCACTGTTAGAACCTTACTGCTTGTACACAGTTTCAGGTAGACATGTGCAGTGCTGGGTGAGATTAGAATTTTGTGAGTTTTGTTCTAATTTTGCTAATCTGAAGACTCTCACAGTGGTAGAAATTCCACTGTGTTTCAGGAGCACTAAAACAAGAGAGAATGAGGACAACAAACCAAATTTATCCTCTTGGGTGAGGCCATTTTTACTTTGAGGTGTGAAGCTGAGGGACAAAAACAGTTTGGTGTTTCTCACTGAGTCACTTTGCTTTTTTTCTTTCCGTACAAACAAGAAATCAACTAGACTTTCATTTAATATCTGTAATCTGTCTGGATTCATTCCCAGCTCAGATTAACTATGATTTCATTATATGTTATGACAATCAGTCAAAATCTCTGATTGCATCAGAACTGAGAATCCCAAGATGTCTTGCAGCAACTGTGAATGTGAGGTTTTCTGGGAAAAAGAAATGTCGTCTATGTTTACACTTTTAACGACATTATTATTATATTATAATAGTTTGATTGATTGGCCAATCAAATTTCCAGGCCTTGAAACATATTTTCCAACTCTATCACCCAGGCCTATAGAAACCCTGACACAGACCCCCTGCAGCATATTCTTCATCTTTTTTTTCCCCATTCAGCCATTTCACAGAGAGCTCACTCCTGAAGATGAACTCTATGTGCAGGAAACTGAAACAAATATATTTAAAGCTGGGATTGGTGAAGTTGGAGCAACTAGGGAGTAAGAAAGATTTTGAAAGTATCCAACCCCTCCCTTCTGAAGCCACGCCCCCAAAACACAAGTGCATGGTATGTTCATATGGTTCAGGTTCCCCCTGTGGCAGCAACAAACTGCAGTTACCCAAAGGTATAAAATACTGATAAGTAACAAATGAATCCTCCAGTTCCCGATGAGGGCTTATGAAAAGATTTAAGTCAGATGTGGATGATACAAAGACGGCTCAGATTGGACTAAAATGAGTCACTTCTGTCCATTATAATCCACTGAACAGGAGCGATCTCGTTCATTACACAACTACTTACTTCACAAATATCACACTGTACATTAATTTAAAATGAATTTATTACTAATTACAAAGTTCCTGCTGAGAAATGGCCCCCCTGCTGTTATTCTGTGCTGGGCTGGGACTACACTGCTACATGAGTAATGGCAGCTGAGTTGACTCCACTGGCTACATCGTTACTGTCTAATTAAATTTTACTTTCACACTTCCAATCCTTCTGAAATACAATTTGGTGAATGTGATGTCTTTCAGTATGTTAACGGCTCGTCTCTTGCAAGGAATGTTGTAAACTATTGGCTCGTGATCCGAAGTAGCTCGGGTATAGAAAACACCGGCGAACACTCATTATAATAATAATAATACATGTGCTAAGGCAGGTAGAAATGTAAAAATCTATTAACATTGTTTTGTTTTTATTAATACTAGCAGCACATGATGACACATTGAAATGAATTACTGATGGTGGAAAAATATAATTAGGATTAAATAAAACAAAATTGTATCAAATTAGTATTTGTTAGTGGAATTTCACAAGTTGTGTATTTATCCTTCACTTATCATTTCCTTCAATAATGAATTAGGGTCATCAACTTATTTTTTAATCACAGCATTAAGAAAAAAAAATTGTGAGAAACAAAAGTCTCACAAACTGCTGAGTTTATTGTTGAAGATTTACAACTTTTTTCTCACAATTAAAAAAAAAAAAAGTCATAAATCTACGACAATAAACTCAGTTTGGGATTGGGAACAGAAGCGGAACGTACAAAAGATGACCTCATCAAATTATACTTTGGAATCAGATATAGTAGTACGGAAGTAATTCACATACTTCTGCTTTTAGCCTGGATACTCCATGCTGTCAGATGCGTACGGACTCAAAACCTCAACTTGGTCGATTCAGGAGAAAACCACACACTGATTTGGATGCCGTGACAGCACTCACATCCTTCATCTCAACTTCCGCTCACATTCAATGGACGCTGTTATTGATTGATCTCCTGTAATGCGTGCAGTCTAGGCATCGCAAAGTTCAGAGAAAAAAACCTATAAACTCAGAAATATGTGGGGAAAAAAGATGCAGGGGAGAAAAAAAACAAAACAATTTTGCAGTTTTGGAAATTGGCCCCTCCCCTCTGCTGCAGTAATGAAAATAAAGAAGGATGGTCGGTCCAAATGATACTGTTCTAATTTTGCAGAGCTCTAGTTCAAAAATAAAATGTTTTTAAAAAAAGCATCTCGGAGCATCAAACACGTTTTGTACATAATCAATATGAATAATTTATTAATGCACATTTTACAGCCCATGATGAATCATCCCTTCGTTTGCATCATTTAAAAAGGACCACTGAACTTAAAAATCTTTCCAGGTGTGAAACAATAATACAGAAAATGAATCACAGTCTTATACTTTGCTCAGCACAAAGTCAAACTCTTCTTTAAAATTTAGTCCTACTGGTACTTTTGGTCTCAGGCTCCTCGTTGGAGGAACACCCCAAACACCAAACCTCCATCTGCTAAACAAGTTCACTTGATCAAAAATGTTCCCGTCCTAAAACTGGACCGCCTGAATGTCCTTCTGCTCTGTGGCCTCTGGGGTCCTCCGTTCACTGAGCTCAGTCTTCTGGGGATCCCATGCTACGTGGAGTAGAATAATGTGGAAATTTTACACGTTTTTCAATGAAAAGCGTAGAGCAGTAGAATGATGGTGCACGCGCCAATGACTCCTCCCAGGATGAGAGAGTCCCGCCTCTTCCTGAGGTTAATTCGCTGGATGAGATTGTTGATGGCCGGGAATCGGTCTGAGAGAGGAAAGGGTTAAAGGAAATTACAAGTTTCACGTTTGTAAGCATTTGTGACGATAGCGATTGCCGTCAGCGAAGGACAATTACAGTTACAGTAAACTACTTTGGCTACTTTATACTAACATATTACTGTGTGAAATACCAACGTGATGTCATCAAACCTCCATCCAGCCTGGATCTTTGATTTGAACCTCCTGGATTATTAATAGTCCTGGTCCTTTCTGGTCCGGCATTCAAATACTCATTGACTAAAATGTTATGAGTAAAAATGATTACTAGAGTACAGAATGATTTGGTTTTGAGTGCTTTGTTAATGATTTTCCCAAATGAGTTTGTATCTTCATTAATTGTTTCTAATTTCAGTTGTCATTAAAAAAATTTAGTTAGTTTGAATGACTGAACTTGTTTTTTATAAACTCAAATTAGGTTTGTAAATCTCATCGTCTATCCATTTTGCAGTGGTGTAAAGTAAAGAGCAAAAATATTTCTACAGCATCAGTTCAATCAGTGCATGGTGGGAAAAACCAATTCCAGTGGACACGACAGCAGAGAGAAAACATTCTGTCGCATTTACTCCCTTTTCTTGTTCCCAGTGAAAAACAAATTGAAACACTTCAGTGCCTAGAGAACACCATCACTCTAAACGTTTACGGGAAATCCTTCACCCGCTTTTCTCCAGGTCTGCCTCCAAGGCAGCAAGACGTATGTTGGAAACAGGACAGTACTGGTTAGAATCCTTATGTGATCGATGCGTTCTCCGTCTTATCACAGCTCGTCTTCGCCGAGCTAAAAATGTAAACAGAGCTCATTGTTCCTTGGACCTCTTGGACAGAGCGTAGGGAAAGCTGTGAGTAACTGAAAACTGCAGTGACTGTGACCGATTATTATTTGTTATCAAATGAACGGCTTCGGCCAAATTCAACAACGTTCATTAAGAAATCCATAAAACTGTGCTGAGGGACAGATCGAAGGACTTTGGTGAATCGCCTCCACTTGTCTCAATTACGATCATTAGAACATAAGACATTACACACACTACACAAAAAAAATGTGACATGGACCAGAATTCCGTCTCATGAAGACGTACAGAATGAAGGATACTGGCCAGGGTGTTGACCCTGCTCTGTATGGACTTCAGCATCCCCCTTTGGAAGGTCATGTTCTCCTTGGTTGCCATAGCAATACTACAGAGAGTGGGAGATGGAGAAAAACATGTCAAAATGCGACAGGGAGAACGAGAAATGAGAGACAGTTCAGAGGATGCAACTCATTCCACGCACTGATAGCTTTCTGCATGTCATCGATCCGCAGGTTTAAAAAAAAAAAACTCTGTTGCACTATAACAGAATTATTTGATGCAAATGAACAAGCAAACTTTTTGAATTGAGTCCCTAATTTGGACCACGGAAAACTAACTCTAGGTTTGAAGAGCTATGACAAGCAATGGGAATAAGTGAAAACTTTTTGGCAGCAAGTCTGAACATACTGTGGTGCAACATTTACGCATCCCGTCACCTCCTCCTCCATTTGTGTAGGTGTGAGTGTACATGTGAGGTCCTTGGGTCTGCAGTGGGGGGAGGCGGTATAGAATTGCTGTGATATTGGACTCTTGCTCCCAAACTTGGGCCTCAGCATCTTTGAGGCCATGAAAGTGCAGCTGGGCATTTGGCAGGAAAACTTTCACCCTCTCTTCTTGCCCTGTGTGGCATCTGTTACCCATGCCAATCGATAGCACCACCTGAGCTCCCCCCCCCCCCCCCCCC
>OMNV01026123.1:148283-193884 GCA_900303265.1 Brotula barbata | reverse complement strand
TCGAAACCCCCCCCCCCCCCCCCCCCCCCCCTGCCTTCACCTTCACTGCGGGAACAGGGGAAAACCAAAACTGCTCCCAGACCGACTCATCACATTTGGTTGCAGCAATGGACCAGATGCTTCTAAAATATTTTGGTTTTCAGAAATCTTACAATTACGGTAACGGACGGTTTGTGAGATTAAACGTCTTATACGTCTTGGTGACTGCTGGGCATCTCGTAGTCAATAAATGCCACTGAGGTGTAAGGCCATATGAGTTTATGGAAACATCAATTATAGTCATATTAGGAAATATGATCTACAGATCAGACAAGTAATGCTAATTTCACACTGCCTCGCCCCGCATCACGTCAGTACTGTTACCAACAGAACGATACACGGCTCAAATTTAAATGCGCTATTATTTATTTTGTAGTTGGCTTTACTTTCCACAAAATGAACAGCCAGCGCACCAAGCATGGGGATCCTGTGTGTATCCTACTTGTTGGTCCTTTTGTTTCCAGCTGCTTTATGTGCGTTCATTTGATTCATGTTGATAGTGTGATATTGGTAAAAATCACAACAACTGTACTATTAGTTTGGTTTTGTTAGTTTAATCAGCTCACTGGATCTAACAGATTGACTAAATTATATATATATATAAAGGTGAAGTAAAAATGCTGACTTAAGTGCAGTTCAGATCATTTCAACAAATACTTGGAGAAACTCTACATGCATCATGTGGCATTGTAACAGTCAGTCAGTAAGGCTCAGGGGAGGGGGCAGGGCTCCTCCAGGGCCCCATAGGAGAGAGGAGGCACACCAAAACAAGACAAATGAAATCTGCACAGCTGTTTACACTTTCATTGGCCCTAGCGGGTCGGACTCTGAGTGAGTGATGTCGTCTGATAGTTTACTGTGAGAGCAGCAAGGCACTGCCTCTGGGTGAAGTGTGGACTTTGCGTCTGGTGCTGTCTGTTGTGGATCATGTTGTCCTCACTGTGCTGACTCAAACGGCTGACTCTAGCTCAGCGTTAATCAGCTCACGCAAATCAGAGCTTGAGGCCACAGATTTATTTCACACACGCTGCTTGTGATCACTCTCTGCTGGGGCTGTACAATACATCACATTTGTATTGTCATCACAATGAGCACGTCGCAATTCATGAATGAAGTCAAAGAGGTAAAAAGACAGGGTAGCGCAGAGGGACGACGTAAAATGAACGCTCCTTGTCAACAGGCCTGAGTTTGTGTAGAGAATTTCAGGATGGTAGCTACAGTCTTGTTATTGAAGGAGCTCGTTCACACATAAAGATTTATACGCTACACTTGCAACTCAGACAGTTTAATCCTCCACACCTTTAATCGCATCACTTATCGTTATTGTACCATAAAACAACTCATCATGTTATCCTCCATGTTGTACAACTCAACTCCCTTCAAACTGACTCATATCCATACTTCTACTCAAGTTTATTCAGCTTCAACTCACAGAAGCAGCAGACTGTGGAAATGAGCTCGTCCCTGTTCCAAGACCTTCAGGGTATTTAATTCTTCCAGTTTATTCTTTCTCAGTTGAACACGCCTGCAACACCTCCATACATATCAGTTGCCACCTTTCATAGTTACAGGTCTGAATGTGCTGATAACCCTCGGGGCTGTGTTGTTGGGGGCAACCATCCCTGGAGTACCCGAAGCAAAGAAGTCCCAGGTAAGGGGCCGAACAAAGAGGGATTCATCAAACCCTTATAAATCCAACCCAGATTCCTCCATGTATTTTCTACTTCCAATCATCAATCAGCTTGATCTTTCCTACGTGAAACAGCGGGGTCTTACCTGATCGTGTCATCCATCATTCGATCAGAGCTGAAGACATCAAAAGAAATGGGGATGTGGAAGGGAGAGAGAGAGGGGGAAGAGAGAAAACAGAAGAGAGACTGGTTAGTTATTGACATGAGGCAGTGAAGGTAAACATGATCTGGGAAGTCCATGTATCTGTATCAGTATCAGCATTAACCTGGCAGGGATCAATACAAAGCTAATGACAGCAGAATTCTGATCACATCACCTGAGGAGATAAAAGGACCAAAATTTAGTTCTTGCACAGCATTTCCAGATTTCCTTTTTTTTCTCTCTCCATGTCACTGCACAACCAACACACTAACGAGTAAAACATTCATTCACTACATTTTCAGACACTAAAATGTGAGTACGGTGCATATATGGACTGAATTAAGAGGATTCTGCTGAGTATACATGGGGAATTGTGTAAACAGTAGGAGAAAAGTCTGCCAAATGACAAAATGAACGTGGAGGTGTTTTACTCAATTACAACATTCTGCTGATTTCAATCTAATTATGGTTTCACAGTTTGAGTAATGGCTTCTGACGTAATTCATAATTCCGTGCGCACATCGAACTGCTTCCTGGCATGAAACCGTCGGACACATTTTCTTTCCTCCACAGCCCAAACGCGTGCAGATTAGGGAAACTGGAAACTGTAAATTGCCTGACAGTATGAACTTGTTTGTTTGTTTGTGTGCGGTTGTTCTGTTTGTGATCCAATAAACTCAGATCAGCTCAGAACAACCCTGCGCCGAACATCAATGGGTGCGAGCTTCCACTCCACAATGAAGTATCAATAGTACTGAGCCGTGAGTAATTCTGTCCATTACTCCTTATCCACTTTGAATAATAAATTGGCCATTACTCTGACTTGAATATTTACAGTACGGTGTCAAACTTTATTACTGCAGGCATGCTGTTCAGTCTTTCATTATCAGTGGCAGTGTGTATGTGATACTGTGACTAATGCTGTCGCTCTGCTGACGTTCACTGTGCTGCACAGTGAAATGTTTAGGAACGGTGGATTTGGTTCATTTGGTCACTGTGAGAAATATATGATATATTCTGTTTATGGACAAATGATACTGACCAATACTGTTCTCTGTAATTTTGTGACATATCATATAACAACGATAAAACCATGGTAATGGTTAATGGTTAATCTGCATATAATCAAAGTTTTAACACTCATGATAATATTTTAACTGAACATGCATGCTGAGCAATTGTTTTGACTCAATCCTCACGTATGATTCTGACAATAGGGAGGTTAAAGTAACACTAGAGGACTCGACCTCAGAGATCCTTTAGCCCAGGGACCTGCAGAGCTCCTTCAAGGGGAGTGTCATAGCCTGCGTTTGTCCTTCCAACAGGCCAACACAAAAACACACACACACACACACACACACTTTTGGGACTCGAGTTGCTCATAAACAACAAAGCTCTCAGCAGTTTATTCACTAATTGGAATCAATTTGGATAATGTTTCAGAGAACTGAAGTGAGCTAAACAAACAGAACTGCAGGGGCACTTTTATCACAATAACTGCCCTTTTTCAAGCTGTCAAACAATGCAGTTTCAGAATAACACCTCCAACGTTGTTAATCCTGTGCATGGTTGGTCATAATCTTCTTCTATTCATAACAATAGTGTTTAATAGAGTCATATTTTTCCTGCAGAAAGGAGATTCCACACAACGGAGGACGTTCACCAACAATATGTACAGCAAATAACAATGAGGGCCAGTAAATTTAAATTCACTGCATGTGAGTGAATATGGCAGATGCATGAAAATACGGGCTTATAACTTATAACTGCACAAGCTTTAATGCAAGAGACTTTTTAATCAAAGTTACAGAGGTTACAGGTCACATAAGCACAATAATGGAATTCCGGGATTCTAAACAAATTAGACTTGGACAGTAGCGTGTCGACCTTGTCCAGGTCACTACTTTAACTCCATATTGACCCACTTATCTCTCACAAGTCGGACCATTTCCCTGGTCGCATATTGATTTAATCGTGTTGAAATTTGTTGTACTAATGGCCTCGAAGGATTCTTGGATTTTCCCTGACATTAAAACAAATGGGACTGCCCTCAAAGTAATCAAAGTGAATGAGGTTGATCAAGCTAATCCCATATGTTCAGCCTCAGCGCTCAAAGGGTCCCACGATACCTGCCGCTATTGCGCAAGTTCCTTTTCTAAGTCTGCATGCAGGCCTGGGCAGGTAAATAGATTCCCAAACTTTTCTGCTGTAATAAGCAAAGTTATCTGACAACTGATAGGTCACTGTAAACTACACTTCTTACAATCTTGGTGCGGCCTACAACATAAAGTACTGTGACATAAAATTCATTTCAGTTCAGGCAAATCACGGCCACCAAGAATTGTGCTTTGTGAAGTCTTGTACTATTAGTTTGTCCTGTATATAGTATATAGTATA
This sequence comes from Brotula barbata, assembly GCA_900303265.1. Lineage (NCBI taxonomy): Eukaryota > Metazoa > Chordata > Actinopteri > Ophidiiformes > Ophidiidae > Brotula > Brotula barbata. The sequence goes on along the minus strand of OMNV01026123.1, from coordinate 189,615 downwards.
GTTATTTATACCTTTTCTGAATAACCACACAGGGAAAATGGCACTAACTTTCTCTTCAGGAAACAGGATGGAAAATGAATCACAGGAATTTTGTTTCTTCCTGTAATGTCCACACAATCATAAATGGGGATATTAATGCAGTGCACAATTTCAGTTTCACGTCTCTCCATGGAGTGTGGACACGGTGACACGAAGAAAGCCACTGTGGTGTATTGATGAAAGAGTCAAACTTTTTGCGTCAGTGTTTCAGGGAATTTTTTATGTGTGGATGAAATGGGGAGAACCGTTTGTGCATTATTCCTCTATGAGTTATATTAAGGGTGAAAGCTGATGAGGTTTTTGATGTCCAAGTGGCCTTCTGAGGTTTCAGCTCTGAGTGGGTTTCTTCCGTTTCCCACTTCAATTGTGTTTTGCTGCAGTCATTAAATTGCTCATTAGTTTCCAGCTAATTGCCTTTGCTTGCGCAGTGAATCATCTCATCCTGCCCACATGCTTTCTAGCTCTCACCACATACACATACACACACAGAGATAGAGACAGAGGAAGAACTCAGCCCGCCCCTGCCTGCTTCTACCCACAGAATCTAAATTGTAATGACTTAGCAATGACATTGATAGAGCATACTGGACATTTGTATTGGATTTTATTTCATATAAAATACTTTTGAAATAAAGCAGTTATCTGTAGATTTATCTGACAACCACCTACAATAAAGCCAAGTATTTGAATACATGGCTTGTGTTTATGTTTAGGCCTGCGTGATATTGTGGGTGGTGGGGAAAAATATTTCAAATTATTTATTTTTGCAATAATATTGCAATGGACCTTCATCATACGTGTTCAATTGTTATTCGTCTTCAGGGCATTTTTAGCGGTGCAGTAATTTTCTTAATCACCACCAGGTGTCAGTGTGATGGATGTCTACATGAGAGTTCCACTTTTTTTTTTTTTAAAACCAAGCGTACATATTACACCCCATACACCGAGTGTGTCCAATATGCCACAAATGGAATGAAAGCTAGGTAACAAAGTTAAGTTAACAGCTAACAAGCTAACACGCTAACAAGTTAACATGCCAGCTAAAAGATGGCAAAATAGCTGTTCTCTTCATCTCTACAGTCTGTCTCTGTGTGCACTGTTTCGTACTTTACATTTTGTAATTACTCATGACGAAATTAAGTGTTATTAACCTGATATTCTGTAGAGTATGTGCTTTGTCACTAGCCTCATTAAGACCCCGTAAGGACACACTGTTTTGACTATCGCAGGCGTAAAAATAGCAGGCATGCAGGCCTACTAGAAGTTGACTGATGGGTTTGAGATGTCAGCATGGGATTTAAGTGACAGATAGAGAAAATAAAGACAGAAAATGGAATATATTAAAACAGTGAAATGAAAAGGAGCCAAGATAGAAAAGCAGGAAGTAAAGCGGCAACTGTGTGTCAACATCGGAAAAAGCCTCCATTTCACAGGAAGTCCTTATAAGTGTGACCACTACCATTAGAGCTGCTCCACCATGGACTCTTAATGGATGCGCCCCTCCCTTCCTCTAGTTTATTCATGAACACTGACCTTTATGGCAGAGAGATGGAAAAACAGATCGAGAGACAGAAAGGAGGACGATGGTAGGATAAACAGCAGACGGGGAAAATGAATGGTGGCTGATGTGACAGAACAAAGGGATCGAAGATCAAACAAGCTGGTGAAAGACAACAAAGGGACAGATGACAGGGACTGAGTGTCCGACACCATCTCTGACAGCGATTTAACACGGAAATGGACATTCATAAAAATAGCATACCATTCACGAAAACTACTATTTCTCCTCTGTGAGACTCGTGAGCTTCTGCTTCCATTTAAGTGTGAATGATGCCAACTTCAGAACTAAAGTTCAAGCCATTTTTTGCAGCCATGATCATTTCCACGCGCCATCCACCAAGGGGGCCTGATCAGGCAAGTGTTAAGCAAAACTGTAAATTTCCCTCTCGACCAAGGACTACGTAAAGGCTACACAGCTGAAACCTTCAAGATATTTGGGTATAGATGCTAAATATGAGTATCTCTAACAAAATGCAAGAAAAGGGGCACACAAGTTGCAACAAACCATCAAAAGAAAGCAAGAAAACTGAACAGAGCAGAATTCATATGAGTATATTAGGTTCTTTGTTTCACCTAGTTATGACCTCTATGTTTTTTACTTTAAGAGTATTGGCACTGTTGCACTCCACAGTATTAAATTTAGAGTTCAGGTATTGCTGAACGTCACTGGTTTTAGTAGTATTAGTGGTTATAGTGAAATGTGTATGATTTCTCTGGTATATTTGTTCTATAACTTAATGTACCGATCAATAACAATTCAGAATTTATCATGGCATCTAACCGACATCAAGAATCAGGAAATTTACTGGTATTGATGATGAAGAAGAAGAAGAAGGGTACTTTCTTGATCCCCTTGGGGAAATTAATTCACTGCTTTTTTACCCATCCTCAATGAGGAGCAGTGGTCAGCCAACACATGCACACTCAACAGCGCCCGGGGACCAACTCCAGATCTTCCACCTTTGCCTTGGTCAATAGCAGGAGTAATTAACCTAATCTAACCACCTAACCTAACCTGTGGGTGGGGAAAACCAGAGCACCCGGAGGAAACCAGACACGTGGAGAACAGGCAAACGACCCCGGGATTCAAATCCACGACCTTCTTGCTGTGAGGCAACAGTGCTAACCACCACGTCACTATGCTGCCGTATTGGTGTCGACTAGAATTTTAGTGTTGTGGCATCCCAACTTGTGACTGAGATCCAATCACCAAGCAAACCTGACAGCATGTAGCATGTATATGGTATTGACAGACTGGACATCAATATGACATGAATGTTAAATGTATGTGTAAAAGGGTTAAATATCTTCGTCTTCAAGTTGTTTTTACGGAGTGTGTGAGCTCCATCTTCCATGAGCATTTAGACTGTTACTCTGGCCAGTAACACATTTTATCATTTTTGTCTTCAGGCCCTCTTTCCTGTTTCATGGCTCTAATAGAATCGATCGAGTGTAACTCAAACTTCATCTCCAAGCTGCTCTAAACCCTCCCATCTTTGCCATTGGTCTGGGGAAGCCCAGTAATATGGGTTGTGGTTTAATTTGATAATTTCATCATTGATATCTTGATCAATTGCACTGCATTGGCATGGGAGCTTGACTGCTGGTAATGCAAGAGGCTGTGGCAAACCAGAGGAAGAGGGAATCCTGTTCTCATTTCAACAGAAATTAACAGTAATGGCACAAACCGGTTTGACTTAGTAAGCAAAGAATAAACTCTGAATAAACTCTTACAAGTTCTTCCAAAACCCGTGATCAACAATATATTATTCCTTTACCCGTGTATTTTGCTCGTCGCCCTGGGTACATTTAAGGTTTCAGATTCTTGTTTTCTGTTGTTCTTCTAGTCTATGGAGCCCACTTAAATGACAGATGAGGTGTGTGACTTAAAAGTCAGGCTGCACGACATGGAGAGGAAGTGAGATGTATGATAACTTATGGGATGAAGAAATAAAGATAAGTGATGCAATAAGCAAAAATTTGGGGTGTGCAATATCAAATCACTTCCGTTTGTACGCAAGTGCACGGCATGAACTCAGACTGTTCATGTGCAAACTTTTCGCAAATAATCAGGATCGTTCTTCTCCCAGCCCGTAGCTACAATCCTGAAATTCTGCACACAAACAAGCGGACCTTATTTTTGCATTCAGCCTAACCAAGGTGATAGTCTTTAAGCCTTTTGTTAACCTCTATGACTTGTAATCATCAATGTAATTTATTTCATTGTAGCTCTCTGCAATATGCACATTGCATTGATGACTTGTGATAACAATGAACATGCAATATATCATTACAGGCCCAAGCCCCAAAATTAGAAAACTCATGCACGTGAACGTTTACATTATGTTCCCCTCCATACACATTAATGCATGACAGGACCTGGGATCAGGGAACTGCTGCAGATGACCAAGAGGAATCTGATGTCATGTTATGTATTGTTGGAACCCTCATCACAAAGCATGACAAAATAGCCAACCTCGCTTTCAGCCGTTCTTTGCAGCATAAAACTTTAATTCTTGATGGAAAAACCAGGGAAAACCCCAGATGTTTCCCCTGACAAATCTGAGCAGATGAAAATATAGTCTTTTTTCATGAGGAGCGCAGGAGAAGCCCCAAACAATGACAGGTCAAAGGGTCGTAAATATCTCAGCAAAACAGCCCAGTCCTCAAAGGACATGGGGAAACACTGAAAGCCTGGGTTTGACGGTGCCTGACTTAAAGCTCCGACATACTGTACATGCAATGGCTTTATTCCATCCCTTATGGTAAGCATCTCTCCTGCGAGTCACCACACTTTATCATCCATCATCTCACCGTGCTGCGGCAGCTCAGCCAGTGCCGTCACACAGATGCAGTTATTGGCCGTGCTAACGTGTAGAACATGCACGACTACACAAGATGCAGTAAACCAAAGCATCACATTCATCATCTTGATATTTCATTAGAATCCAATGCAATTCTAAATACGTGATTTTAATCATCAATAATCAAGTCAGGTCATTTATATAGCACTTTAAAAAAAGTTCTGCCAAAGTGCTTGTCCAAACTCAATAAAACAAATAGAAAAGCAAGAGATGGTATCTATAAATATTTTAAAAGACAGACAGATTTAGAAAAGCACACAGATGCAAGTAGAATTAATAAAGAGAAATAAAATAGGGCCATCAATCAGCACAGCCCTTGTTTGCATGTGCTCGGAATGCACAATTAGGGGATTAAAAAACAAGCAGGCAAAGAAATCAACAAGTATCGCCACACTTATTGCAATTTCAAATGCAATCATTGTAAACAAGATGAAGAACAGCTGGTGTGGTCAAATACACTTAACTTACATATTTAGAAAAATGATGTTTGACTGACTTCTGATGTAAAACAAACTATTGCATTACATGTGGTTTCTTTGGCTCTTTTGTGGTTACGCTGCACGACCCAACCAGGAATGGAATGGTGCATTTTATACTGCTGTGCTTTTTCGGTTTTTACTGCGATTTTTGAAGGACAAATATTTTATATGGACATTCAAATATTCAGCAATGCTCTTTTCTTTGATACAACAATGAAAAACGAATTAGCCTCAAATGGAACACTGCACTCATGACCAGACTGACATAAATCTCCCCAGGGAGAAAGATGCCGCATTGTGGGGGGACACGATGCAGCGTCTTCCACAAACGTTTCAATATTAAGGATTCAAAAGTTTTGTGTATGAGCTACACATTCAAACCCTTTTCAGTTTCCTGTCAGAACGGGTACAACTTGTTTTTCAGTGAATGGAGAGAATAAAGGATGCATAATGTTTTGTTTTCTGTAAACATTTGGGTGCGCAGAGAGGGTCAATCAGGGCATTTCATCTCATGGGTTGTATCTATTTCATGTGATTCGTTTGTGGACACTCTAAATTTGGTCCTGATAAATGCCGTCCAATGGTTAGTTTGTGCTATGCTTGAGTGTTCATGTGTGAGGCATGCTGACATTCACTTTTACTTTACACACAGGGTACCTCACACCTCTCACACACAGGCAGAGGGATACAGTTACACACATACACTCGCTTATACACACACTGCAGTATGCTCCATCTGAGCCAGCCCTTCTGACTTCAGTTTGTTCAGAGAAACAACCGCATAATACACTTTTTTATAATGCCCACACTGTACAGTGCGTTGAAAAGCCTACAGCAGGGAGTGGCTGGTGTGTGTACTTGTCCTTGTTTTCTCAATGTGATGAATTGTACAAAAGGGGGAAATGGGGACACTTTGACTTTAGGAGAGGGGAGGGGATGTAAACAGAATTTCTTTGTCCTCTGTGTGTTTGTTTATAAATTTCCACTCTGCCAGGCCCAGTCCACAGGCCAAAAGTCTTACAACCACCTTTCTCACAGTGTTTCCCCTTGAAAATGTTATGGGGAAAGTCGTTATAAGGGCGGGTTACGCACAATATGTTCACATTTATATTTAATATATATTTTATGTGCTATCTATTTGTCAGGCAACCCAATATTTTTGGTTGTATTTTTCCATGTAAATAACTTAAAACAAAGTGATCACGTGAAGAGGATGACTTAAGACGTTGCATTTCTTGTAAACAAATAGCTTTACAAATAATTACTTCACACTGGAAGACGTTGAAGCAAACAACAGAAATATTCTTTGGTTAACTGAGGTTACTTGGAAAATAAATAGTTCAAAACTTGAAAAAAGAAACAACAAACATAGATCAAATCCACAGTAATAAATATCATATCAAATTGCAACAGTCACATCCTTGTTAAACAACTCAGTTGTTAAACAGTTGGTGCAAAGTGCACATTAGCACATCATGAACAGACAGACCATGAATCATCAATCCCAGCTGCCATGGAGCACACAGAGCCGGGACGTTCCGTAATTGTTAGGTAGAAGTAGCTGGCGAGTCAAAGAGGTCGGAAAGACAGAAAAATCTGAGCAGGGGGAGTCCACGCAGAGCCAGGCATTTCAGAACAGCACAGCACAGATGATTATTCCTGAAGGAAAGGTTATTTGACAGTATTTGACATTTAAAAATACATTTTGAATCGTTGTTGGCCTAGTGGGGGTCTCAGGCCTGTACAATTATAGGGGAAACACTGTCTCAGCATTTTGAAGAGCAGGAAGGGGGTTTTAATACCATCTGTCTCACTGACAGCCATGTGGGATGAAGCAAACTGTGGCCTAGATGAGGCTGTTTGGGGATCATAGTTTGGCCGGCTGTGCATAAATAACCTTCCACAATTAAAATTTAAAATGCATACTTCTTATGCATTGTGTGTGCGTGCCCATAATTTCATATCTGAAGGAAAATCTATACTTCTTTTCTTCTTCTTTTTCTTTTGCATGTGCACTGAGCTTAAATAACACTTGCTCATATTTTCTTTCCAGAAGACATTAAGCAAAAGTTTCTGCCTGAATGAACAAGCCAGGAGAGCACGCAAATCCCAGTGACATATTCCCGATCCTGACATACACAACGAACCCCCATAACTCTCACCTCTTGAATAAAACAAAGAAAAAGTGGCTTCTCAATCTGTTAGAAATTGAAAGCAGTACCATGCGTTGGCAGCCCTTAACAAGCAAGCATCAGCAACAGCAATGATTTCCAGTTTTACACCAAAAGGCTCAGCAGACCATTCAAGATGAGTTATCTCAGCTTTGATTTCTAAGGAGTAGAAGCTGCTGCTTTGCCAAGAAACTGAACCATTCCAAAAGTGCAGCGGTTATCTTCTTCTTCATGCTGATAGACTTGCTAATAATGAATATCTTCCAAAAAAAAATTGGACAAATTCAACAGCAGCAAATTTAATGCATCAGTATGGGCAAATAGAGTGGCACAACCAAGTTTTTTCTATCATAAACTCCTCTTACCTGCTTTTTTTGGCTTTGCTTTGAAAGAGGCACAACTACAATATTTCCTGATTTGCAAGTCAGGTAAGTTATTCATAAAACCTAACATGATGCAAACCATCAGCCTCTTCATTAAACATCAACCGTTCCACTCTTACTCAAAGTTCTAAACACTGATTAGTACTAGTGGGGAGGAGAAGAAACATGCGGGATCTTACTTTCTCAGGTGTTCGTGCTCCTTCAGAAACAGCTCCGTTCTTCTGTTGTTGACACTGGAGCCACTCTTGTACGTCCTGAGGAAGGTGCATAAGTAGATACAGTGGTCATAATTTGCACAAAGTTGTTATGTATCAGTGCATTCTAACATTATTTTTACAACGTCTCAACCTTACCCACTGAAAACAGTGGGTAAGGTTTCTACAGTAATTAGAGATTACATTTTTAAAAAGGTATGATGTAACAAGTAAATATTGTGTGCAATTTACTGTAGCCCAGGGTGCATTTCAGACACAATATTGTAACATTTTTCAATCATTAGACAAGCTATTATGGCCACAATCCTGTCATTCATTCAACAATGTTCAATCATATTACAGTAGTTATCGATTGCTACATCAACATATCAATTATAACTTTATATATATATATATTTTTTTTTAATTATATAATTTGATAAAATCTGTAAAAAAGAAAACTGAGTTAGCCTCATATGGGTCATCAGCTGTTCTGCTCCCTATAATTTTGGCATTGTATCCGCCGTTCAAAAACCCTATCGGTCTGACACCCAGCATGTCCTGTATCATCTCCTGTCAGGTATTATTACATTATATTTGTCTTCATTGTGATGATGAGTGCAGCGAGTGTTTGCCAGCTCTTTTCTTTAGTCAAGCAAACATTAGATCTAGTCTAGTAAGCATTAGCAAAATCAGTAATAGAGAATCACCGTCAGTGTCCAGTTTCCTAGGATGATATGGAAGCAGATTTCCGGGAAATACAAATATCTTCTTTTTTTTCACTTCTCAGGTTCTACCTCAATAAAATGCCACAATAATAATCACAATTAAAGATTTACATGACTTTTCATAAACATTTGGGAAATATCATCAATTCCCACACAAAAAAAAAATCCAAAACAATTCAAGGCATTGCAGGCTGTTTCAATGTGTAAAATTTCTCTTTTTAAAAATTATAGCTTCAAAATAGGCAGGTAGATATCTGGAAGAGTTAATAATTGATTGATACTATTGATTTTATCCCCTTTGCCTGACTCTTAATACATTATGTATGTAAGATATCATTGATTTTTTTTTTCAAAATATTAATGGCGCAGCACTTTGTCATTTTAATAAGGCAACAGAAATGAATCAGAGCTCCATTTCTAAACGATCAGGTACCAAACGAGTCAAAATTAATGGATGCCTTGTTATACTGTAAATGCATCAAATTCATTCTGTTGCAATTCTAGCCATCACCCCTTAATAGCTGCCTCAAAAGCTCTTCTGGACATTAAACACAGCCCCACCCTCCTGTTAGTAGGAACAAGAGAAAGCAGGAGAGAAAAAACTAAACAAAGGATCGCTGAAACATAATAGCACACACACCCATATATCAAACTTCCTACCCCACCCAGCTTTATGCAGCTAAAGAACTAATGTGCATAATTCTTCGTCTGTCTACCATGAACGAGACTGAATCAGATGTTTAAATCTCGTGTAGCACATCCTCGGCCCAGCCTTTGGTCACACTAGCCTCCTGCCTTGGACGGAGGAAGGCTACGTTCACAATCCAGGCTCTAGTCCCTCATCCATCTCCTCCATTTTCTACCACTTATCAAGGTCTGTTTTGTGGGGGCAGAATATAGCCCGCCAAATTCCATCATTAAGATTATCATTAAAAGGTGCTAGAGACATGATAATTCATGGATTTCTCTTCATTAAATACTACAAATAATTGTTGCAGACAGTGTAAAAGTGGCATTTTTGTTCTTCTGGATTATACAGTGACCACCTTCCTGGCTTAGGGCGCATCTTTCTCAAGATCACTGCTGCCCTCTAGTGGACAAAAGACAACCAAAGCCCCAGAGCGATCACAGATCCTTTTTATGGTTATCCACAACAGCCAATGTTTGTTATGAGAAGAAGCATCAGCAGAAAATGCATCTTTTCTTGTCTTAAAACATCTTAAAACTGCCCAATGTCATTTGAGAGAGTGAGTGTGTGTGTGTATTTATATAGTATACATAAACTCACATCTCATCTGGGGCTGACAAATCTCAATGCCATCTAGAGGTCAACCAGTAGTAATACCTGTGTAGTCTGTATTATGAATGGTTATCACATCGATATGAAATCAAGTCACCGCAGAGAGCTTGCCAAACTCTTGCTATGAATGGGATATGGAGTACAGGCTTCAGTGAAGCCCTCCAATAGTTAAAATGCACAATGAAAATCCAGCAGCACTGAAAATACTGTTACAATGTCTTACTTCCAACAGTGACAAGCCACTCATGTATCTGGCAGAAATGCCCAGCAGGTCCACCTACCCGTGCTTACCTACCTTTTTATACACACATACATATACATACACACATACACTATGTTGTAATATAGTATAGTAATATGGCACTCAGAGAGGATAGCAAACAAAGAATATCATTGTTTGGGCTATTTGTTAACATGTGCGCAGGAGGGAAAAGCTCTGATTAATGAAACCACGGGAGGACAGTCATACATGTTCTGAGGTGGTTCTCAAAACACGTATGACTGTTAGGAGCATCAGCTAATCTGCATAAGAGGCAGATGGAGGGAGATCAATAGAGAAACTGCAGTGGTCTCCTGTATGCTCACTGCTGTCTTACAGATCAATAAGCCATTACAGAAAAAAAACACTGGAGTCATGGTCTGAGGGAGCCCCCACCTCATTCAATACAGTCTCACAGCACAGCCAATCAGGGGACAGAACACACTTTCTCAACACGAGGCCAAAGAGCTCGTGAATCTTTTCAGGTTTTAATGGCCAGCGTTTATCAAGATAAGAGCCATAGGGGCGCCACGGTTCAACAACGTACCTGATGAAAAACAAGCATTGAAAAATTACGATTCCTCTTTTATCCTTTTTAAATCTCTGACAATGTCATGCCACTGTACAGTGTTGTATTCAGTGTTGTGTGTACAGCACAGTAGTATTCCACAGAGTGATGAGTACACAGTAGTGTACTGTGTAAACTGTGCTGTGTGCTTTACTATTTACTAATGTTGGGAACCACTCAAACAGCTGAGTCCTATACATATTCAACAGCTACTTTAACAAGTTAACCACTTTGAGGTTTTGTATCATCACTGGCTCTTGGACTCACTCTGCATCAAATACGATAAAATATTTTTTTCAAGTGAACCTGAGCTTTTAAACTAGAGCAATTATTTTTGTGAGCATGCCAAACTAACAAAAAATAAAAATATCCATCAAAGATTTCCTTCAGTTCAAATGCTACCAGGAATTAATAGATTTTTAACAAAAAACATAAACATTGAGTTGCTCCCCAGCAAGGAATCAGTGTAGGCTCCACTACCAAGATCAAATGAAAAAGCGTATGAAAACAAACCATTAGATCCAACAGAATGCTGCTTGGAAGTTGTTCAAAAATGTCAAACGTGTCTCGTGACTGCCTCATAAATATTAAAGATATTAGAGGAGCTGTTTGCTTTGTGTACATAAACATTTAGTCAACACTTTGAGGAGTTAGCAGTTCTGTGCCCTTCAATTATGTGTACAGTATGAATATTGGGTAACATTTCTGATATTTGAGCTTGTTGAAGAGGTTGCAGCTGCCCTTTGCATTTTTTGTTTCAGTTAATCAACATAATTAACTGCTCTTAGTCTTCTGTTGCTGTATAAAGTGTATTCAGTTTCTTCAACCACTGTCCCGTACCCTATTAGTTTTGGCAAGTGCGCATTTTTTCAGGTGTGGTGGGTGAGTTGCCATGGCCCTGACTGCAGCCAAATCATCTTACATGACTACTTAGATATTTCCGATGCATATTGGTTTGTTGGTTGCAATTTTTATTAAGTAACGGTGAAGTGAATATGTACTCACTCTATGTCTTTCCTGACTGATCCAAGCAGGTCTTCCCTTTCCCGGATCGCCAAGAAGTTGCCTTTGGTTTTGTGGAATTCATGCGTGTAATCCTGGGTAAAACAAAAACACACGAAGAATGAAAATATGGGTTGGGGTTTGAGGATCTGTCAGAATATGTCGTGCTATGACTGGCCAGTATTGTTGTGGCTGGAGTATATCTCAAACAAATTGGTATTCACACTTGATGGACATGTTTGGCTGAATTTCTGTAGCGGTTTTCACGTTTCACATTTCCCCATTGACAGCCGAGGTAACTATGCAAGGCACCACCTGCTTGTCAGGAGCAAGTAGGGGTTGGGGTCTTTTCAGGGTTTTGGGAAATGGAGGGCGACCGAACCTTCAACTGAACCAGCGATTTCTCTTGACTAGTCCCAATCTCCTTTGCCACTTACATAAAATTGAAAATCAAGCGAATTGACGGTGATTCTATAAAAACTGTTAAAGTTTGTTGCCATAATAACAGAATTAGAATTAGTATCAAGTATTCCTTGAGCTGAAATGCTTCCAATTAGATTTTGCATAATTTTGAAATGTATCTGCAACACGTGGACCTCAGAAACCATAACAGCTACAGCAAACTCAGGTAGCTTCAGAATATCAGCCTCTAATAAGGCAAAATAAATATGGTTTCATTTGTTGGTTTGTCGGCTGAGAGAGGGGAGATCATTATCCAGGGCAGGGTGTCAAACATACGGGCCCCGGGCCACAACCAGCCCGCCAAAGGATCTAATTTAGCCCCTTGGATAATTTTGAAAAGTGTAAAAATTATTGCAACAAAATGCACTGCTATTCTTGAAATCTCCACTGGGGGTTTTCGGTTAGTATTTTTCTTGACATAAGTCAATGATCCTGTTACAGCGAACGGAGTGCGATTCGACCTAGGCATCTTCCTCTTCCCAAGCACTCGCAAACCAGTCCGTCAAATAAACAACCTGCTTGGCCATCTGGCAATCGCTACTGTTGAGAGTATCAATGTAGTATCAATAACAAAGAAAGATGACAATTTTAACACCAATTACTATTTTTAACACCAAATTACCATTTTCCTGGCATGAATAAATAATAAAGATGATAATAATAAAAATAATAACCAAAAATGACATGTAATCCTGACAAATTTGCAGTGGTTTTGCTGGTCCTGCCCACTTCAGATCAATTTGGGCTGCAAGTGGCCCTTGAAATAAAATGAGTTTGACAACCCTGATCTCGGCAATAACCTTTTGGATCTTGGCAGAAGAGGTATGCAGTCTAATGAGAACCCCTCTAAGTTAAGAAGTATGACTTCCAAAAAGTGTTTTCACATGCAGGTATATAAATAAGATGAATGAATGAACAAAAGTGACAAAGAGGAGAACAAACCTGAAGGATGTCTCTGTGTCTCTGCAGCGTGTGCATTAATGCAGCATTGAGTGAGGCTGTGCCCGGAGTGTTTGTGTACTCTGCCATTTTGTCATTCACTGCAGTTAGCTGAAAAAGAAACACAAAACAAGATATGGTTGTACAGTTATATAGTTGTCTTTTGTCACTGGGTACTTGTTATGATGGTTGTGTTCACCTTGAAAGGCAGGGGTGGAAGAAAAAGAGACTTTTTATCTTCAGATCAGATCAGATTATTTTCATGTAGCAATAGTTGTAGTTACTTTCAATCTAAACAGAACCCCAATGTTGTTGGCTACGTTAACTTTGGAGATACCAAGAGCAGAACCTATGGACTTTGGTTGATGTAATTTTGAGCCTGGCCACTTCAGAGCCTCACCACGCAGTTAAAGCTGTTTTAATCATTTTGTTGGCCCATCAGAATTTACTTACTTTGGCCAGCAACTGTTCAATCTCCACAGACATGGTGTCAAACATCCTGTCTTGGGTGGAGTTGTTGAGCAGTGGGGTGGTGTCCGACCTTGAAAAAGAAAAGAAGAAAAAAGAAAGAAAATTAACTTTAAATCATAATTTATTGTCATTTTAGTAAGATGAAAAAAAAATTGACATCTGACATTTAATCAACAGAGAAAATTTCAAAACAATAATAACATTGCTAACAGAATTTATTTGTTCCAGTGTGATGTCATGTGGGTCACACGAGTAAGCAATCTCTTTTCTCTAACATTGTTACGCTCGTCGTAGCCATCTATACAGTAACAGTTCAGATGTAAGTTGTATCTGACAAAACTGAGAGCCGGTGACATTCTTGGACTATCAAATAACACAAATAATGCCACGTACGCACTGCACAAATTTATAAGTCATTAGATTACTCTGCAATCTACAGCAGGTGACTGGGTTGTCTTGCATTTCAATAACTTAAGTCATGTTTACCCAGCAACACACTGCCACCCTACCCTCTACGGCCTCTCTCTCTCAAGGAGAAATCCCTGAGTTTGTCATGTGTACAAGTAATGTTTTATTATGCAGAAGCGGATACAGAAAGTAGAACACTGCTTTATTTGTTCTTTCCTAACCAGGATTCAACAACGAAGCAGGCAGGCAGGAAGTCAGATCAGCCGTTTCGTCCATTGTCGGTGATAAAATGATTCACACATCATGTTTTGGAGTCACTTATAGTAAACACTCATGCAAAATTGCAGCTGAAAAATGTAAAATAGGTTCCATTTCTTGTGTCAACAAGAGGCACCATCTGGCCATAAAAACTGTGGTTGATGTGCCTGGGATTTACATGTCGGCATCCATGGTGCTTTGACACCAGCTGTAATTTTACACTTTATTCATGGACATAAACTCAGAGTTGTCAATCGTTCGTTTGTACCATTTTGAACAATAACTGCTGCTTCTGTTGTCGAGTTCCATCTGTGTTTAGAATGCTAACAGAAATCAATGTATTTTTATATGCGCAAAATACCCAAGTATTGTTTTGTAACTTGAACAAGAAACATTTTTAGTTGAGTACAAATTTATTTTAAGAAATTAAGTAAGGGATTGTGGATCTGTGGACCAAAGCCTAAAGGAGGTTTAGTAGCTTCTTTTATGCTATGATTCTATCCCAGACAGGGTTGTAACATGTCACATGTTCTGAAGCAAAGGCAAAACACATTGCTGCACTATTCTATTGTACAGCAATCATTTTGGAAGAGGCTCCATCTATCTATACTACGTTCACTAAAGACACAGATTAAAAGGACTTTCTGCTGACTCCAAACCATACAGCATTACATTCCAAAATACCCATTTTAGGAATGCATCCTAGTAAATACACTGATCCTAACACTGATATTGCAGCTTGATTCTGTCCTACCACCTACGTAATGTTTGGTCAGTTTGCTTAAAACCTCCTAAAAGCCCCGGTGTGGTCAGGTCTGAAAATCTCAACATACTGAAGTTCTGTGTGCCACAGAACTTGGGCTCTTACGTGTCTCCTCGGTGTCCATCCCTGGAGCTAGTGTAGCTGGTGCACAGTTTACTAAAGGATACCAGCTTCAGGTCCAGCTCGTTCTCCAGCTGCCTGGCCTGCTTTCTCAAATCTGAAAAACACGCACAACCCGAAAGAGAAAGATTGAGCTGAGCTGCTGACCCGGGCCAAAGCAAAGCTAGTTCTCTTTACAACTTAGGGTAATATTGACAGCTCGTCCAGCGCTGAATAAATATAGAATTTCACCCGTTCGCGTCCAGTTGTTGAGTTTGACAGGGGAGCACAATTATTTAGCTTGGGTGACATTTTAAATAACTAACTAAACTAAGCTAACTGAACATAACTTAGTCTTCGGTGGCTAGGGCTAGTTAGCTGGCCTGTAGGGCTAATCGCTGTAAATATGCTAAGTTAAAGCTTTTAACATCTGTAATAAGCTTCTTGAATAAACCCTGCTAATAGTATCAGCACAACACGAGACACTGTGGTGCTGTGGTATAAAAACATCACATTTAGCGCCCTCACCTTCCCAATAGTTGCTGCTTCCTATCCCTGCCATTTTTGTTATTCATCGACGTCACCACTTCCGGATATAGTGACGCTATGACTGACCGAGGCTACTGAGCATGCGTGACACTTGCCAGGCTGGCTTTTAAAACAAACGTCTTTGTTTTTCTTTGCCTTTTTTTTTTTTTTATAAATATGAAATTTCCATTATTTCAAAGCAGCGTCTTTACACATAACTTTTACCATATCCACGTATATGCACTGATATGTGGAAAATAACAAAAACAAGGATCTTTCTATTTATTCTCAAATTGCTTAAAAATTATGTATTTAATCACTAAAATAAAACTGGCAGAGGGTCCCCCTACATATTAGGCTTCTGGGTTAAGTCCTTGATGTCTTAAGATCTTATTAACACTGGATAATTATTGGGCAATAAAGTTCCATTCTTCTACATGAATATAAACAAGCAAAACAACATTGTTTTATTGACCCCCCACCCCCCCTCCAAAATGACTTTGTGTATATTATATATTATACCATGTCATAACCTTTAACAAGCTGGTATGATTTTTTTATTGTGTTTGATTCACAGTAAATATAAATTGAACCTATTTTTCATATTCACACTTGGCAATCATGTTTTACAGTTTATTCCATTTATATAAAAACTTTACATGGACACCCAGTCCCCCTGACAGACAGATACACTTTCAAAATTCACAGGCGTGTGTGCACAAACACGCTCAGTTTGATAAAGATAAATTATGTACAAAACTCTTGCTTCAAGTTGGCTATTACTCAACAATTATGTTTGTAAAAGAAGACAGGAATCTCTCACAGCAACTGAAATCCAAGAAAACAAGGCAAGTTCTTCAGTGATATTACAGGCGTGTTCAGGTGACGTGTTTCAAAAAACATTTAACAATTCCTGTGTTCAGAAAAACATCAGTGGAATTCCCAGGATTAGAAGTGCCACATATTTTAATAATCCAGTGCAATGATTGGGGCTCAGTCATGGAAAATGTAAATAGGCCATTATGGAGCAAGTCACATTTTTATACACGGGCAGGGAGGGACATTGATATAAAGAAAAGCCACTTTTAGACCTTAACAGCTGTTTGGTGAAGCAGCACACATTTCCACCAATTTATTGTGTGTCCTTTTTTTATAGTTCTCACTAGGAACCAACCTTTTGGGCTCTCAACCAATTCATGTTTAATCCAAATGCTCTAAACCAGGGGTTTTCAAACAGTTCAGTCCCATGGACCTCCTTTCTGACTCAGAAGCGACCTGTGGACCACTGATGTGGGGGCTGAGTTTTTTTTCTTACTATTAGTAAGATATCTGGTCATGGTAAGTTGCACACATTCTGTCCATTTGTGTCAGTCCAGTGGTGGACAGGGACAGTCTCATGTCATTTTTTTGTCTCCAGCCCAGCCCTGTCCTTATTCTTCAGATATGCCAATCTCATAGAGATATGGAGTTGCAAAAGATAAAAGCCACAAGAGTACGGGCAACCAATGGAGCGGATGGGCACTGTTTGTAATCACAAGGAGAAAAGTCACCTGGACTAAATTTTAATTGATGGATTTGATTATTCTAAAACAAAAAATAGAATGTACAAATTATTCAAATAAAAACAGTAAATTATGTTAACTGCAGCGGACCACTGGTTGAAAACCCCTGCTCCATACATCTTGAAATAGGACAGAACCACTTTGGTGTTGTTAGAAACAAGGCAGCGGAGCCTCTGTGACTATGTGAGAAGTTTTGATATATTTGATAAAAGAGTGTACGTATAAAGCTGGTGTAACAATTGTGCACCAAATGTTATTTAGAAACAGGGAGACTTATTTGCAGATTAATTTCTGCAAGTTGTCCATAATGTTTCCACGGTCTAATAGGTAAATCAACCTTCATAACTACTATATCACTGTGACCTTAAATTATTACACACTTGTAAAAGATACTTTGAAGAATCACAAACTTGTAAGACCAAGCATGTCCTTTATGTGCATTCAGCATTTTTTGTCATAATTTTGATTTTGCAGTGTATAACCATACGTCATTACAAACTTCATGAATCTGCATTGTGAATACGACACAAGTGATGTCTCATTGTCTGGTTTCCACTGATGATACAAGAGCAGATTTCCAGGAGACAAAAAATATCTTCATTGTTTTCACCTTTCAGATTCTAGTATACTGGTAAAGATAAGTTCAAGGAATTTTCCAAACCTTTTGGAATATATCACACATTTCCAAACTGGGCCAGGAATGCAAACTCTCAATTTACACAAGGATTTTCACGACTATAGAAACCTTGTAGCGAGGAACAATAAAGAGCTGATATTCTGTATAGTGAGACAAAGTTTGACCATAGTGAGAACGATGCATATCTTTGATCAAACACAAACCCATTCAGTCAGGGTAAACCTTCCCAATACAGACAGTTTATCCAACAGGAAAGTTAAACTTAAATCAAACAGAAATTAAAAACAATACATTCTCCCGATTATTACATAGTACCATCTTCTGCTTGGCCAATGAGAGCGAACCATTCTGGCTTTCCATACAAGCAAGTTACTTCTACACAGAGGTGGGACCAAGTCATTATTTCACAAGTCACAATTTAGTCTCAGGTCTTGGCACTGAAATCACAAGTCAAGTTACGAGTCATAAAGATTGACGAGAGAGTCCTACAAGTCAAACTGTACTCAAATTTAAAGTGTATAAAGTCTGATAATTTGTTAAGTCAAAAGTGTTGTTTTTTTGGTTTGAATTGTATTTATTACTTCCAGATAAAGTTAAGAATTTGTTGAAAACACGCAGATTCCTCTGAATTGACCTCTGCCCTGAAATTCTCTGTACGTGCACATTGCCAAAACAATATCACTCTAACAACAAAATATGCCACATTTGTAAGACAATCTGCAGCAAAAATTGGTTGTATCTGCGCTCGGCCATTTCTTTTAACTACCAATTATAACGCTGTACGATTACGATACATTCCATCAAGTATGGAACGAATTAAAGCTTCTCCCCAAATGCTAATTAGCTGTTGGCCATCTTTCCACTGACTGTCTTCCAGTGCTGTTGACACCTATTCCTGACAGCAAAAAAAATCTGATCTGACCCTTCTCTTTGAAGAAGCATGGACAAAGATCAGATATAGATCTGATCAAGGACCACATACTGAATACCAAATCACCATACCAGCAACATAACAAATCTGATAGGAAAAAAATCAGTTTTTCATGTTCACACTGGTAATAATAATAATAATAATAATAATAATAATAATCAGATCAGTGTCACGTGTGAACAACAAATTATATGGTCCACATTCACCCTGTAGAGTATAGAGGGTGTAAGACCCGTGACTCAGGTCCATACTAAATATTAAGCCATAAATAGGTGAAAAATGTGAAGTCATTCCAAGTTAAACGTCAAATGTGTCCGGAGTCCAAGTAGAGTCCAAGTAGAGTCGTTTATACACTGGTCATTTAAGAGCGTCTTGTATCTGGGTTCTGTCCTGATCACATTAGCCACATACATTTACACTTGTTGTGTTTTTTATTTGACTTGTCCCTGTCCTATTATCTCCCAATGGTGTAAAGTAGCGTAGTATAAGTACTTCACTACAATACTTCCCAATGTCTTAGAACCCTTTGTACTTTAGTGAAGTATTCATATATTTTGCAAATCATTAAGCACCTTGCACTGCTGGGTTAAGTTAGATTCTCTCTGATGCTTTAAAGCTTTTGTGGAGTTCGCTCCGTTAGGATTTTGGCCACATCATGGACTCGCTGGAGCAGCAGACAGGCCAGAATGGGCTCTTCTGTGCAGTAAGCAACCCTTAGATTCAGCAGTCTTCAGTCCTTTGTTTCTGTCCAACCACCTGAGTGTAAGATGGATTCAATTCCAACAGGGACCATGACCAGTTCACTACGTAGCTGTCCTGTTGCCAAGGCACAGTATGGATTCAGTTTGTCAAAGGCTCAGACACTTTGATGTGGCAAAGTTGTCTCGGTAAAACATGGATTCCATTTCTCCCTGGTCAACTTGTGTAATATATGCATCAACTACCAAAGAAGTGTGGGTGATGACAGATTAGTGGGAGTGATTTTGTGATTACATCGTTCTGGACTGAACGTGTGACCCCATATCAGGCAGGACAGGTAGTGGTCTAAAGAGTGCCCGCTGGTGGATTGGAGAGGAAAAAGCAAAAAGAATCAAAGCGAGCTAGTGGGACAAATGAGGAGGAATCGACACCCCTGTTCTTTCTCTCCTGATCCAGTCAGGGAGCGATGCTGAACTGCGAGGAGAGTGGGACGTTTTTAAACTAACGATTTAACAGCTCGACACCTGGGAGTTTGTTCACACAACAGAAAGAAGTGACTTAATCGTGTTTTGATGAAAAAACTGCCGAGAGTTCAGCCTGTTCCTGAAGGTCAGTGGTTGAACTAAGGGGGGACAAACAGCCTATTAGGTTAGTGCAGCAGTTCTCATAGTTTGTTGGGATACAGCGTCTCCTCATCGCTTTCACTCTCATCCTGAAACTCGTGGGCAAGCAAAGACTTCTTGGAGCCCATGGACGTGAGTCGGATCTCGTCCTCATAATCGTCTCGGTGCTGCCGCAGACGGTGGAATCCGTCCTTCTGCCGGTTAGACTTGGCTGAGCACACGCACCAGATGATGCATGCCGTGAGCAACAACGCAGTCATGGAGGCCGCTGCAAGGGGGAAGGGGACAAAAAACAATAGTGAACGCTTCTGGTTGTGCACACACACAGTTTCTAGCTGTGAAAAGACTTCTCAAAGATCCAGTCTTCAGTTTCTATACTGCAGCGACCATTTGTAATTTGACCATTTTTTTTCTTTATTGAACTTTCTTAGTTATGGTCAACATGGGCCCTATTGGATCCCTCGATCGTGCTCAGCGGCTCTATTCGGTCCCAGTTCAAGTATTGCTTTAAGGCATAAAATGTGAAGCTATCTCTAGAAATGTTTACCTGCAGTGGCCACCACAAACTCTCTGGGCAGGCCAAAGATTCTGTTGTCCATATCAAACACAATAATGATGTAGCTCGCAGCTTCATAGGAAAACACCACCACCTGGGAAAGACAACATCTGTGCCGTCAGACATTACATACGGAAAACTAATAGACTTTTAGAGGTACAATCAAGTCTCATTCATGCTGCTGTATGAGAACTCTCAAACTTCCTGAAAGCTAGAGAAGATTTCAGTGAGCTCAGAGCGGCAGAATACTCTGGATACACGTAGCTGCAGTGGTGTAAAGTAACATAGTAAAAGTACTTCAGTCCACTAAACATTCTTAAGTACTGTATACTTAAAAATGTTTTAGTAGACCTAAGTGAAGTATAAATATGACACTGTATAAAGAACTCTTGACAGTCTAAGTGAATTACTGTGCCCTCCAAAGTTCGAGCACATTTTTAAATGATGTTTGAAAAGCTCCAATGAACTGATTGATGACTGCTTTTCCTCATGGAAGATATGGTCGATATTTTAAAGACATGCGGACTGTTGACTGAGATTACATTGTTGTTAATCGGAACATTACAGGATATAAATGTCATGTGAGGACTTACAACTACGTCATTTGTGAATGAGTCTTTTACAGAAGAATACGTTTGAGGTACTTTATCCATCACTGCATTGCTGCGTACCTCTTGTCGTTGCTGCTCGTAGCCATCAGCGACAGCTTCGATGTTGTGGTTGCCAGGAGCCAGCAGTGCGTGGAAGTATCCGCCCTCTGTCGTGAAGATCCTCACCCCCCCATTCAGGACAATCATGGCTCCAACAATCGGCTTCCCACTCTTGTCCCTCACCACACCTCGCACCCCTTTGTGAGCCTGGAGTATAAAATACCAACATCATGATTGAAGTGCAATGAGTCCAAAGAGTTCCTTCCATAAAAACATGTATGTACAATTAGACACATTAGAATGAGGAAATGTTTAAACTGGACTGGGTGACAGTGAAACATCGCAACCGAGTACACACCTTCAAGCAAGATGAATCAGTTCAAGGATGCAAACATAGGGCATAAGAACAAAATGCATGTCCCCAAAATACCAGAAGAAAACATGGCACACAACAAGAATGTCTCAAAGTTGAACATGTGTTGTGTTTGTAGGGAATATGTATAGATGAGCAAAAAGAATTCAAATTAAAGCTGGAAAAATGTGGTCACTGCAGTCACAGCACAAATGCATGGGAGGTGCATGTAGGAAAATTGGAAAATGCTTAACGGTATTAAAGTGAATACAATCCGCTGATTATTATGATGTGAACTGTTCGCTAAAAGTTCCCAACGTACCTCCACCAACATGCTGAGCAGAGCCTTCTTGTTCTCTGTCCACAGTGTGGCCAGCTGCTCAGCAGGGGGGAACAGACAGCAGCCGGTATAGACGGTGATTTCTGGACAATGACCGAAGTCCATGCTGAAGTCCTGGAAGGAGGCGTGGACAGATTTATCAGTATAAGGAGACATTCCTATCATAATATCAATACAGACTTCACACATTTCTCAAAAGTAACATTTAGCATCTGGCTGACATTCACATATACTGTATGTGTATGCATGTGTATTGGTGTTTTGGTTGGGGGGGGACATCTAGACGTCAAGATGTCTTATGGCTTTTTTTTCCCCCTCTGACGCTGAAACATGCTATTGTTTCTATCTGTGCAGACATTTTAGATCTTCATTGCAGCCCGTGGATGTGTGATTGGGTTTTTGAATGTTAACAAATCCAAAGTTACTATCCAGCATATTGCTCATTGTTTTAGATTTAATATAAGATAAGGAAACTTACCTTCATGCTACCCATGTGACTTTGTCTCTCTGCTGCCCTCAGAACTCCATCAGGGACGTTTCCCACTAAAGGACAAATGAGAGTTTGATTAGCTATTAAACACATTTTGTATGACTTCAGCTCTATTGTCTGCAGCAATAATGTGACATACTCTGCCCATTATTTGGACATCCAGTGTCTCCAAGGCGCATCTTTGGGTGGTTGTTGGCATAAACAGTGGCCAGATACTTCAGAGTGCCGTCATTTTCAACTGAAACCATAAATATACAAATAAAACAATTCACACACACACACACACACACACACACACACACACACACACACACACAGAGGTCTGTCAACATGATTAACACCCTTGAATTTCTTTTTGTAGATCGTGAAAAATAATTTGCATCATTTGAATATTCCTATGAAATATTCAGATGAAGATAAGGATAAATATGAAATATGACCGTACAGGATTAACACTTCCCTAATATTTGGTTGCACATCCCTCTGCCTCAATAACAGCTTGTTTCTTGTTCTTCTTCTTAAAATGCAACATTATGGACCTCCACCATATTTACCTGGAGGGAGGGTCTTCTTTTCCATGTAAGCTTCATTTTGTTGCCTTTCAACAAACTTTTTAAGCATTAAAGCAATCATTCATTAAAGTCATATGAGCCCTGAAAATAATTAACTGAGCACAATTTCCCTGCAGTTACAATCTAGTACTTTAGTATTCTTCAGATCAGGTACCAATAACTGTATCACAGCAATGTTTTCAATTGTATTCTTTTTCCTCCCGTTTCTCATTAAAAAAAAAATTTATTTTAAACTCTGCCTTTCTGTATCAAACACGTGTGTATACATTCACGACACTTTTTGGAGGAGCTATTGTACACAACGTACTTAAAATTTAGGGGTGTCAATAATGTCGGCCATAACTGTACGTGTTGTTAGATGAAATCACACATTAGGCACTTTTGGCCTGTGGTCTTACCAGACTGGACCGGTTTGTCGTAAGGGTAGGTAGTCAGTAAGGAGCCTCCATCGAGGGCCACAGACAGTGCGTAACCCTTTTCTAGGATCAGATCCATCACTGCTCGGGTCTCTGGTTGGGCCTCCACCACGCGCTGTGATGCATTACCTGAAGAGGAAATACAGAAAATGTCATGATGATCAAGTAATTTACACCTTTTTTTCTGAGAGAAGAATCAATAAAAGTATTGAGAAGTAAATAAGAGTATTAGAGAGAGGATCAGTTCTGTATGTTTGACACCCAGCATGAGGTGGGCGGACCTGATTGAGTGGTGGACTCTGACGGGTAGAGGAGGCTTTCTGTTACCTTCAAACTCTTTTCTTTCAGTTTGTCAGTGCAATATTCTCTCCGTTGCTCTTGCGTACAAACACAAAGCTATTAAACTAACCAAAGAAATCGGTGTCCAGGTCCTTGCCATGAGAGTTTGTCATGCCCACGGTGGAGTTACACTGCCTCTCCTTAGCCAGCTCCCGTCCATCTGGGTTGACGGAGGGCAAGATGATAATCCGGGTTCCATTGATCAGCTGCAGAAAATAGGAAGAGGACAAATTATACAGACAACTACCAGTGGTTGATGAATAAGGATACAATTTGACATTCAACCCAAAACCCTTCTGTATGTATCAAATATGTTACACATCTAAAGGAGCAACTATGACAGAGCAAACACACTAACAGTGTTAATCTATGAGTGTTCCCATCAGATCCCATTGCTGTTTAATTCAAACTTGGTGGCAGAAATAAATTCGAATAAAAAGGTGATCATTCATTTTAACTCCCACATGAAGGCGCATATATGCTATGGTGTGGTATGCTAAAGATGCTGTAAAATAAGAGGTAAAAATTCTCCTCAGAGATAAATGACAACATTTAAATTGTTGTTATTTATTGATAACTGATAAATTAACATGTTTCTCCCAGAGCAGCTGCAAACTGTAAATGAAACACTGAGAGCCATTCACAGCAGCAGCAACCTTCTCACAATGCTATTGTGAATATAAGAAAAAGAAAAAGAAAAAGAAAAAGAAAAAGAAAAAGAAAAAGAATAATAAGAATAACAATTGACCTCGTTGTGGAATTACAACAATTGGAGGCTAAGAGAATCATAGATAGAACATCCATCTGATACACAACCCCTGTTCCTGATGTCGCCCAAAACTCACCTTGGTAATGGCTGGATTTTTACCATAGTTGATACACAGGAAGGCTGCAAACTCCAGCAGGAGCTCAGTGCCCACTGGGGCGTTGCCATGGATCCCAGCTACAAAGCGAATCTTTGGTTTGGATGGCTCAGCCTCATCTGGTTTATTGGAGATTTCCAGAGCCCAGATGGTTCGAAACTCCACACTTTGGCCCAAACTAGACAAAAAACATGAGAATATCAAAAGCTGAATCTCAAAACTTTAATTCCCAGTATTGCAATTGTAATGAACTGAAATCCTGGGCTACAGAGAAGGTAAAGCCTGCCTACCTACGAAGGGCGGTAATTTTGGGAAAGTTCAAGGTGAGGCCTCGTAAGAACTCGGCCAGATCCTTATAACGCCGGTAACGGAAGTTGTTTTCTGTTGCGGTACTCTTGACCAACTGATCTAGCCCTTGGCCAATAGAAAGCTCCTTGATTAAGCTGTTCAGCTCCTCCTCTGATGGGTCCTGGGTGGGTGGCGGGCCACTGAGGTCTGCGTGGATACTTGTCAATCTGAAGTCTACCACCTCCACCCTCCCCTCTGAAACCGTGGCATAGATCGTCACAGGATTGTATCTGCAGAACAAAGGGGATACCAAAGGTTGACACCGCTGCAGACTAAGACAGAGATACAGAAACATTTGTGTGGGTGAGCGTTTGCTGGGTGAGGTATTGGTCAACTAGAATCGCATAACACGAATATGTTGTGAAGTGTAAAGTAACCTGGTGTAAATACTCCACTCAGCACTAAAGTATGTTTAGGAGCCTTTCTTTAAAATCTGAATCTTACCCATGAGCAGTGGCAGTGAGGGAATACGTCCCAGGGACCAGGAGTCTCCAGTAGTCTCCAGTACGAGCTGTGGTGATGTCGTGTGCTATATTCTCCACACTAATTGTGACATTGGGGATACCTCGACCGTCCCTAATGTCGGAGACCGTACCCTTCACTCCACTGTGGACCTGGAGAGAGACGCAGACGATGGAGTGATGACAGAAGAGAGCTCGGGTGATGGCCACATGGTTAAGTGTTGGTTTGAGTGTTAATAACCTGGTGAATGAATTCAAGCAGGGCCCGTCGGTTCTGTTCCCAGTATGTAGGCAGGTCCTTAGCCATGGGGTATTTAACACAGCCCAGCTCTATAGTCACCTCAAAACAGTTTGTATTCAAGTAGTTCCAATCCTGCATGCCACCTGGGGACACAAACTCAAAAATTTAATGCTTTTCATTTAGAAATTAATGTTATACATCAAATTAAAAACTCCCTAGAATAAAAATGGTACCCGTTGATTAATAAAACATAAGAGCTCACACACCATAAACTTGTGAAATGTTGCAAGGTACATTTTCTCTGTATAAACAACTTTCATTCGTAGGTCTGGCTCGTTCTGTGTGAGTATTTCAGCACTGGTATGTTAGGGTTAGTGCTAAAGTACAAAGTACTATTCAGTGATTGTTGACGTTTGTTCTGAAAATGGGTATGTGCCATAGAACATTTGTAGCTGTGTCATGGTGACATTTGACTCCTACTATGGTAGTCAGGTCTCTCATAACTGTGAGCCTTATCAGATAGTTCAACAGAGTCACAAGGTTTTAGTTTTGTCTTTCCGTCTGCCACAACCAGCGTCATACAAAGGCAGACAAGCTCGTGCTAGATTACCTGCATGACTCATAACACCACATGGATAATGTCTATGAAATGTCTGGACAATACAAGAGTTAGTACATTTTAAACACGTAATCATATACAGTGAAATTAATTAGCAAAGATAGCATACCTGGAACATTATACCAGTTGGCACCGTTGGTGATCCCATCCCGAAAATGCTCTGATTGGCGCATATTCTCACAGGGTTGTTCATTGTGCATCAGAGGATTCTCCTGCACAGAGAACTCAGTTAGGAATTTCAAGAGGTTCAAAGGTGCACGTGACACTGGTGTCAACAAAATAAAACGTAAAAAATCCTGAATCAGACAGAGATTGTATTGTATATGAATACATCCATCCATCCATCGTCACCTAAGCCTGATCTGGTTCTTGACTTTCCTGAAAAATTCCTAATTGTTCATAGGCCAGCAGAGAGATGTTATTTCTCCAGGGTGTGCTGGGTCTGCCCCAACGTGCTCAGTACACCTCCAAAGGGAGGAATACAGATCAGATAAGAATGAGATCTATCACACGCACGCAAGTGGAACAATTCAAATATAAAAAATGTGAAGATAGCTTTAGTTAGTTAGCTTAGTCGTTTCCAAACTTTTTCTCTCCAGACTGCATAGTGTCCGTATCTTATATCAGCCCTTTAACTCTGTCACGACACATGATAGTGGCCATTGTCTCGGGTTGAAGCAGACCTGAGAACAGCAGTGTTCGGTTACCTTTGAGTAGGCTCGAGAAGCCTGCCGAAAGAACTTATCATCCGGGGACTCGCTGTACTCTGTAAGGCTTTTCTTGTCGTCATCATATGGGTAGTTAACTACCAGGGCACCTGAGATGGCAAAGAAAGATCAGACAGAGGGAAAATACATTTCATTTTGTGATCTTTAACTGGTGTAACTGATTAATGTAACATTCTAATCAAATCCTCATGAAACCATAGCGATGAATTTACATGTTATTTTGAAATCCTAACTTAGTTGTTGATAGTCTCTACATGAATTGTACAGAATGAATTAAGAAATAAACTTAATGACAGATTATTTTTTGCCATAGCTTCTCTACAACCTCTATGCTTGAAGTAACTTCTGTAGTGAACTGAAAAATTACAGATTCTGTTTGTTTTCATGGCAACCTTCACATGGCTAACTTCTGAAGCACTAAATGGAGAATCGTTAGTAAAAGAAGTCCGTACCTCCATGGAGGTTGGCTGACAGAACAAACGGGATGCTCTTCAGCCAGTTCATCACGGCAATCGTCTCAGGCTGCCTGGGCTCTGTGATGTTTACAAACTGGTCAGGAAAGTTCCGGTTCAGGTCATAATTATTGCTGTTGTTGCGTCCCTTGTAGCCTTTGATATCACCTGTGAGAAAAGAGGAGATGCTACATTCACGATAATAATATAAGGAAACAACACGTCATTGCTTGAATGTGTATCTGATGATCTATTTTGTCAACTTCCCGTTATGTACGAGATAGATGAAACGAGCAGGAAGAAGAAGTGCTCTGCAGGACATGACATGACATGACATGAAAAGTGTACAGATGAAGATCCCATCTTTGATACGTTTGATGTCAGTTATGTCAATGCAGATATGTTCATCAGTGCAAACAGCATCATTTTATATGTGGGCAATTTTAAGCATTGGGGAACTTTTATGTCTTTGCATTTAGAGTTGCTATGTTTACATGAAAGTTAGAGTGTTTGAGTCTTTAGAGCGGCTTTCCACTTTTAATTTTAAATTGTTTTCATAAGTCTTTCACCAAATAGTCCAACAGATTTACTATTTTCCCCAGCCGCCATTAATACACAAAATCTATTTTAATTTTCATTTCACTAATACTGATGTCATTCCCATCACAAGAAAGAACATCTTGTCAATGAAGGGAACAAATTTGACTTAATAACCCTGGAAATACGTCAAATGTCAAAGAAAGACATTTTGAATTTTTAAGTGCATTCACGTTGCTAATATATTCACCAAAATAAACTACTACTAAACTATACCTCAGAGGAAATATCCTGAAAGATACATTGAGATAAATATCACCTGAGTTTTACTTATTTATTATTATTGAATATTGAATATTTATTATTATCATTTATTTATTTATTTTCACCCCGAGCCGACCATCGGCCCATGTCTGCAGCCGGGCTGTTGTTGACTTTCTGTGGCTTAACAACGTTTATGTCGCAGAAATCCATTGGTGAGAAGAATATCAGACAAGTCTGCAGAGTTTTGTCTTTTGTCTTTATTGCATTAGAAGAAGTCTGAGTCTCGCGAGAGGTCAGCAGAGCCCAGAGAGACTGACCACGAGTAAAGTATGAAGAGAGATTATATAGGCACAGTAATGAATAGACAGTGTTATCTGTTTCTCTGTTTGTGTGTGTGCTACCAGGTGCATCCTGGGTGCAGTGGTTCAGAAAGGGGTGCTTCCAAGGGAGGCCTGACTAAAGTAGATAATTGGGGCTGCGTCAAGGGAGGCCTGACTGTAGTGAGCCCCCATTAAATGTATTGTAGATGTGTGTGTGTCGGTGAGAGATTAGTGAGAGTTGAAAAGTTCAGGTTGATAAGTGAGTGAAATGTCAGATAAGTATGAGCGCATATGTGTAGAATAATATCAGTGTAAGTTGTATTTTTCTGTTACAGTTGACAGTTGTGGTTGAGCCACGTTGGCTCGGGCTGACCGCTGGCTGGACAGTCATGGCATTACTTTGAATGAGATTGATGCAGCGTCTTTCAACCAGTGGTCTCTGGCCTCCTGGTCCTTGGAGGCATTGCAGGTGGTCTGTGACAACCACTTCAGTGATGTCAGTTTAATGTTTTTATGCATTTTTTGCTTTATATGGACACATTTTATGTCACTAATAGATTTATTTACTGAATAGATCTTTGCTTGTGTTGTTGTACTTCTCACATGTACGTCGCTTTGGATAAAAGCGTCTGCTAAATGCAAATTGAAATTGTAATTTAAAAAATCTATTTTCAGTCCGTTTCCAAACCCCACATCAGAGGTCCCCAGACTGCCTCTGAGTCCGGAAGGTGACCCATGGGCCAAAATAGGTTGAAACCCTTGGTCGAATAGTAATAATAATAATAAGTGATTTCATTTAGTAACGTAATCCTATAAGCAAAAGACCACGGTCTGAAAACAACAGAGGAAAGCAAAACTAAAATTTAATCCACAAAATGTTTGACAATGTGCCCTCCTTTGTGTGTGTGTGTGTGTGTGTGTGTTTGTCCTTACCTTCCAGTGCTAACTCATAGCCATCGGGGTTCATAGAGGGCATGATGTGAATGCGCGTGTTGTCGACCAACTGTGTGACCTCTGGGTCGGTGCCATAGTTACGGCAGAGGTACTCAATGAGGTTGAGCAGTAACTCACGACCCACTACCTCGTTACCGTGCATGTTGCCCACATATTTAAACTCCGGCTCACCTGGCAACACAAAAGACAAAGACAAGAGGACAAATATATTTTAGAGTTTAAAAGAAAAAGTATACATTGGTCATCATACGAAAGAGTCCAAGTCAGGGAACAACAACAGCAAATTAACAGCTTAACATGTTGGATTTCTTGGTCGCTAATGCAAACACGGTACCCGACCCCGTGCGAAGCTACGTTAACTTCTGCAGTCTTCTTCACAGTGACAGGACACACCTCAGCAGAAAAGGTTAACTCATCTCACACGCACGGAGCTTAAAGGACGATGAGGATCCTTTGTGGTAACTAGAATATTTAGCTGCTTCATCGGGTCTCAAAGTGAATCAATAATACCATCCCTAATTGTACATGAGTTGTGCTGCCCAAATATCAGAACATTCATTCGTAAAAACATCAAATCCAGGAAAGTTCCATTTATCGACCTTCTGTGCTTACCGTGCTCGTGTACAGCGGGGTTGTCTGAAATGACCATGACAAAGAGTTCATGCTGATCCACAGAGCGTCCAATAGTGTAAAGATGAGCAATGGAGGGAAAGTCGCTACTGTACTTGCGGAGGAAGAGCTCCATGTCCGCGTAGTTGTGGTGGCGGAAGTCCTTGGGCTGGATAGGCTGATGTACCGGAGGGTGCGTGCTGCTCACGGTTCCCTCAAGACCCCCCTGGCTCAGTGTGGACAAGGTGGTGAAGGTAGGGGTTGTGGAAGATACAAGGGTGCTTGTGGCAATGGTGGATGGTATGGAGGATGTGGGCACGGTTGTGGTGCTTGAAGGTACGTTAACCACGGGGGCCAGGGTAAAATTCAGTTCTGTGGCTTTGCCGTCCACGACTTGGACACTGTGAACAGTCATTGATGTGTACCTGAGGAAAACCAACAAAAAAAATGGGTTGAGGACTCGACAATTCCACCTTAAAATCTAGAGGAAGACGTGCTTTTCACAACACATATGTAAAGACTTTAAAAAATTTTATTTAAAAATTGCAGCTGTGAGTTTCTTCATCTGAAAGAAAGTAACTACTCGCGGTAACTGTTAAACAGGTTTGTTCAGGTCAGTCAGGTTCCAAGCATATCTCCAATACAGAGACTCAGCAGCCTCATCCAGTCACTGTCTGTCTCTCAGTCTGTCTCTCAGTCTGTCCCTCAGTCTGTCTCTCAGTCTGTCTCTCAGTCTGTCTCTCAGTCTGTCCCTCTGTCTGTCTCTCTGTCTGTCTCTCTGTCTGTCTGTCTCACTCGTGAACCGTGAGTGTTGTGATCCGTAGCACCCCTAGTCTGAATGGAGCTGTAGAAATAAAATGGCCGTGCCTTTTTAGTTACGGTGGTTTGTGGTGATTCAGAAAGAGCTTCAGCTGTCAGCACTTGCAGCACATTTCTCTTGGGAAATACCCTTGTTATCCTTCTCTACAATTATGGACACGTTGTACAGTGTGGTCTAATTATTTAGTTAAATCCCATCTTTAATCCATGCCACAGGTTGGCGTTAGTGTTTTCAGTTTATTCCTCACCCTGGAACCATGGCTGTCACGTTGTACATTCCAGGCAACAGGAGGCGGTAGTAGTCCCCATACTGGCCTGTCGTCAAGCTGTGATTTATGCCGGTAACCATAATGGTGACATCAGACAAGGCGGTGCCATTGATGGCCTCTTTCACAAAGCCACGGACACCAATGTGAACCTAAAAACAAGAGCAGCTACATTAACAGGCTGCTGAGATCATAAAACTGGTTTCACAGTGAGCATGAACAGAGGCAGCGTGAAGCTCTACCTGTTCCATGTAGGCCAGCAGTGACTCCCTGTTTAGATCCCATTCTTTACGCAGCTCAGCAGCACGTGGATATTTGCAGCAGCTCAGCTCCAAGGTGATTTCCAAACAGTTTCCATGGAGATAGTTGTAGTCCTGCATCCCTCCTGGTGAACAAGTCAACAAAAATCAAGAAGTTAGAACCGGGGTTTTCTACAGCTGTTTACCAAATACGTTTCTAAACCTGTAAACTTACATTTACTACACTATACACAGATCTGTAGGAACAACAATCACCCAGCATGGCCTACAGGTTTTTTTATCCATCATTTATATTCATATTTTGAAACTCTGTATACTGACTTTTCTCTGGACTCATGAAGTCAATAAGGTGGTCCTGAGAAGAACCACAGCGATTACATGTTGAATCTTTTGTTTTTGTTTATGTTTTCCTGCATCTCTTTTTCCAATTCTTCTCTTTTTGTCAGCTTCCACACCTGACTCCACCTGAGAGCCTAACGAGAGGGAATCTCTTTCTGATTTGTTTCTCTGTAGATTTCATCAAATTTTTCCTCACGGGGTGTTGGGGTTTTATCGGTGTTTCCCAACCACAGGTACTCGTACCTTTTGTACATGAGCAGCTCCCAGGGGGTACACAGGATTACAAAATAAAGAATCTGCAGCCCATTTGCCTTTGCCAGCTGTTACACCACATTCTTCTGATGAATAAAGGACCTCTGTGTGTGTGTAAGGCTGTGGACGGATGCTCCACGGACCCCGTTTAAGTGTTTGTCATGATTGGTGTGGCAACAGGCAATCAGCAGCTTCCAGGCCAACCCAGCCCTCCACACTGAGAGGGACACAGGAAGGAAGGCAGGGAGGGACGCGGCCGTCTGGCCGTCCCCGTGGAATGGCAGCAGGCTGCCAGAGGCCCCAAGCTGGATTGTTGCCATGACCGCCAGCAGGGAAGCTGCAGGAGCCCAATAAAACAGCCACCATTTACCACTTCAACACACAGAGAAAGAGCTCACACACCATTCAACACCAGGGAATAAACAAGAGCTACTCAAACAATCAGGCTGGAAAACTTTTTTTAGTGCAACGTTTAAAACAACTGCCTCACCCACTGTGGAGCTAGAAGAGTGTTAGTGCACAGAATCAAGTGAATCAATGACTCAGATGACTTCTGTGTTGAATACCGTCAGTGGTGGATAAAGTATTTAAGTACAAGGAAAACTGACCCATCAGAAAACATCCATCCATTCATCCATCCATTATCTATAGTCCTTCTTTATGTCAGGGCCGCGGTGAGCCCTGGAGCCTATCCCAGCAGTCACTGGGTATGCCTCGGACAGGCTTCGGAGGTGGGCGGAAACCAGAGAAACCCCACCAGAAAACAAAATGGAGTACAAAGTCTCCGTTGGTTATTTGTGCGACTCTCTGCTAGCTAGCTCTCCTCTGAGCGGATGATGCAAGTCTAAAAATACAAAAATTATACTGTGCAGTCTGTGATACACCCTGGTTTCTTGGGGTCATTGTAGGACAAACCACAGAGTGGACGCAGCTGTTCGTCTCTATGAAACACGGTGAGTGACGGCCAGCTCAGCACGGAAACTGTAAAGCTGACCGATGATACGGTCCAGCTTTGTGTTCAGAGCGTCGTTTGGCCCGCATTATATCTTACACGTTTCTATTCATCTGAGCACGTTAGTAAGATTCTGCAGTTTACTGACGTGTTCAGTAAACGAGTATTAATGACCACAGAAACTGATTTACAGCTTTACAGACTAAAATGAGTGCTAACGTGTATCAACGCAAAACAATGGGGACCGGCCCTCTGAGCTTATTTTGATTAAGGGTGGTCTCACAGGGGGCTTTATCTCCTGAGTTGGCAGTTGTAACAGCAGGAGGCTCTGTTAGAACAAGCAAACAATCCTCTGTGCCAACATTCCACTTTACCAACGCATACAACATAGACTATAACAGGAAACACAGCTTTGTCTTTTATTCCAGTCGTGGTCTGTCAGACATTAGGGGTCGGGATGTCACGACACAAGGTTTCGACAGTGATAAATCAAACTCCAGTCCTTCGTGGAGGAAAGGAGGTTAAAAATATAAATTTTACAACTTCCTGGAAGCCAGCTTTAATCAAATGTTTACCTGTTTTTTTTTTCCTGCTAATTACAGATGACAGATTGCATGGCCATGACAGAAGAGGTCGTAGAAACGAGATGATTAAGTGGTGGAAAAGAGATAATAACATTAGCTTGTTGTACCCAAGAAGATTGGATATCATTGTGATACTACATTTGGTCATTTTGTCTATGATTTTGCTGTTGTCAGCTGTCCGTTTCCGCAACTTTTCCCATCATTAGGAATCACTGCAGCCGCATACAGGGACGGTATGCTGACAAATAATACAGAGTGAAAGGAAGCAGACATGAGAAGGTAACCCAGGGCCACAATATTTCCATAATATTCTGTTTCTCTGACTTAAATCCAATATACTGTAACTGTATAGTTTGGAGCTGAACACAATATATCTCGTTTTCACAAATCTGCACATGTAACTTCAATTTCCCCGTTGTAACCTATGTGCCACCTCATTGTTGTGTTTAATGCCGCAAACAGACGTTTGTAGGTACTGCAAAGGTGTTTCATTGGACTTCCTTCTTAAGATGAAGGCGTCACGTCCACACACTACTTCCTTCTTTTGTTTGTCTGCACTTGGTCCCTGTATGCAGCTACGGTGATCCCAGAGATACTAAAGATGGGAAAGGTTTGCACAAAGTGACAGAATGAGCAAAATGAACAACTTTGAGGATCGACTGTAAGAGAGAGAGGCACATGGCTAATTAATATGCATGATTATATATAATGCATGATCAAATATATAATTGTAGTGACAGATCAGGCAGCGCATCAGCAGTGCAGGGAAACACCTTCAAATCTGGTTGTGAAGGAGGTTCATCATTTCTAGATAAATCGGCAGGGAAAAAACCTGGTCAGGCTGACCGGGGAGAGAGGAGCGATGATTCTGAAGAAACAGATTCACGATGGAAACTTCAGTCCACACAGCCCAAGTAAGCTTACTCTGAGTAAACAGATCCACCCAATGCGATGGCAAATCCACGTTCCGGCTTTGTCACTGCAGTCAGATGCAGGACTGAGCTCATGTAAATGTGGTCGCTGAGACAAAACTCATTTGCTTATGGTTTCCATACCGTTCCAACGCTAATGGAGTCTGTACCGTTTTACAATTGTGAGTAATAGTAAACGAATAACGTCAACATTCCTCGTCCGTGTTCCTGAGCAAAGACATCTTGTAGAATAAGGTGCCATTGTCTTTAAAGTACGTTAATCAAAGTAAACAATCTTCATGTGATTTATGAACCCAGCAAATATACAGAGGGATAACGGCAGCCACAGCCCTAAACATCCTCTATATGTACCGGATCCAGACAGACACACCCTCAACTTAACACAACACTGACCACAGGCATACGTCAGAACAGCCTGATGTCTGAGGAGGGACCTTGTGTTCGTATGAGACGTTAGAAGTAAACACTGTGACGACAAAACAGCCGAGGAACCACGGGACAAAGCATACACGGAGTCTCCAGCCAGAGTAACTCATTGTAGAGAACACTGAGTAAAAAGCTGCTATCTTCCTCACCATGGAACTCGTTTGTGTGATTTATTTTGTGGTTTTAAAAAAAATATAAGAAAACAATTCATTTCCAAGAACAAACTAAAGCCACCGCAGCACCTTCCTGTTCATAATGTGTAACAAAGATTTGGCTGTAATATTGTTGTGTGAATGGTTACTTTCACAACTCCACATATATTGTGAAAATTTCTTCAATTCATGTTATTTTATTGCAGGCATGTGGAATGTTATGTAGTATTTCACAGAATCGATCAAATCAAATCACGTCGCATTGATATTCTGCCATTAAGTGTGAACTGTCAACAGATCATTACGTTGTGATAACCACCGTTTCAAACGCTCCTTCTCATATAAGAAAAAAATATTCCTGATTATTCCTGGTCTTGGCGTTGTGCCCACATCACTCATTCCATCACACAATCTCCTGGCCGTTTCCATTAACGCCATTCTAACAGTCACATTTCCTCCACTGTGACACCAGACAAACACAGGCATTGTTTATCAAACTGGTCTGTCTTGGGGCACAAACACACACTGGGATCCAGAGTGTAGACACATAAAGCAGCCTGTGTGTGCCTGTGTGTGTGTGTGTGTGTGTGTGTGTAACAGCCTAAACCCTTTCAGCTGTTTTAGCTGAAGTCACACCCATTGAAATCATTGTGATAAGTGAGGAGAATTAAAGCAAAGACTGATGCAGATTTGTACCTGGATATTTTTCCTCCAGCCTACATGAGTAAGACCCAGGTCAATGATTTATAGCTTTTATGCGTCACAACTCTGGAAGAAACTTCCAGAGGATCTGAGCTCTGCTCCAACTGCGATCATTTTATTCCTGCACTTCCACTGCACTGGAAACTTTTACCGACAGCGACCTCCGATTTAATCGCATAACGTGATCTGAGGGAATCTGAATACAGGACGGAAAACTGGGATAATGGATGAATGTATCATTTGGGTGTATAATCATATTGTCGATCTGCACAACTGTTGTGTACTTTCGGTAACTTGGCACCATTGAAAAAGAGGGTTTCCCCACAGGGAGTCCACTGAAGACAGAATATATCGAAGGAAGGGGAGGGACTTCATAAATTTATGATCATGTCTAAAGATTTCCACAATTTCAACAAAACTTTGCCGCAGAACACAGATTTTTCAAAACGTTTGTGGTTAAAGCAGCCGTAAGGAGAACAAAAACGATTCTTCAGTACAAGTACTCACCAAGCAACGCAATGAAAAAATCAAGACAAACAAGCACTTAATGAAAGTTGCACCAACAGACTTCCATGACAGCCGGATGCATCAGAGAACTGAAGAATGTCTGCTGGAGGCCATGAGGGACCCATTGAATGTTAAAACCCATCCTATGATTTATCACACTGAGTAACGACGTCATGCTGTACCAAACACAGACCACGGAGAAATTTCGGCACTCAGCAAGTCACGCAGAGATGATGATCTGTGTTGACTTTGACATATCAAGATTGATGCACGTGAGATTGAAAGATTAATTCTGGTGCAGCTCAGCAATAAGCAGAAGAATTGAATGAGGCCAGGAAACTACAAGGCTCAACTTTTGATGATAAACTTCTCGTCTCTTTCGCTCTGTAGCTGAGTGTCGTGACCTCCCATGAGATGATCACAACATCCCAGCTCGAGGACCACTTTTACCAGCGTACGCGAACCTCAGGTCAGGTCTTACCGGGGACGTCGTACCACTGTGCCCCGTTGGTGATGCCATCTGGAAAGCTGTCTTCCGGTGTATCGGGGCAGTCGGGCTGACCGGTCGTCATTACTGGGTGGTTCCGGGCGTAGACCCGGGCCAAGTAGCGAAACAGGTTGTCATCCTCCGCTTGACTGTACTGGCCCAGCTCCGTGTGGGAGGCGGTGTCATCATAGGGGTAACTGGCGACCACGGTGCCACCGTGCAGGTTCCCCGACAGCACAAACCTACGAGAGAACGGAACCCATCAGCAGAATCCTCAAAAAGTTGTGGAAAAACAAATCTGTGTAGGTCAACAGACCAAATAGCAAACAGACTTCTTGTTGCCTTTGGGCGTTCAGAGGGTTTTGCTCTGGCCCGACTTTTGTTTGTAAGAATTATTGTGAAGAGATTTTGACAAAAAAAGGTGGTCCAGGGATGAGCCCAATCCAAATCTCAAAGGGGGCCACATTCATTGGGCCACCTGATGGGTTAACATACTGTATGTTTCAGCAGTTTGTGTTTCTCGTGGTGAGGGGAGCTGCTTGTCCTCAGGAATGTCTGAGGACAAGCAGGGGAGATCAAATCATAAAAACTGAAAATAGAACAACAAATATATTAAGAAAGATTTGATCAAATTCACTAAAGAGTAAAATGAAGAATATAAGTGCAGTTTAAAATACATGAAACAAGTAATAAGAACCAAATAAAACTTGTTAGTCGCTAAAAAAATAATTTTAATAAAGTGTCTGGAAACACAAAAACAATATACTGAAGAAAATTCGACAATAAATTTTGTAAAATTTTAAGAAGTTTCATAATTGAGCTTTTAAATTTAAGAAAAAAAATTGTAGATCAATATTAGTGGTAATGCAAGAGAAACCTGACTTCACAACTGTAATTTAATAAGCAATTTACAAAAGAAATATATAAAAGGTTTCTGCAAAGACTGTGGAGTGTAAGAACCACGAGGGTGTGACTGAAGACAGGGACTGACTCACTTTTTATCCAGGATCCACCTGATCACAGCCATCACCTCTGGGACATCAGCCGGGGCGGCCTTCACGCCGTCGAACTGATCCGGGAAGCTCCTGTTCAGGTCTTTGTATTTGGCGTTCCTCCGGCCCGAGGGATTACCGCTGCATTCCCCCTCCGTGGACTTCTCAAAGCCGTCCGGGTTCATGCTGGGCATGATGTAAATATCCGTGGTGTTGACCAGCTCGGTGATCCGTGGGTCCTCCCCGTACCTCCGCAGCAGCTCCTCCACCAGGTAGACCAGGACCTGCCTGGACACCGTCTCGTCGCCGTGCATGTTCCCCACGTACTTGAATTTGGGTTTCCCAGGTGCGTCTGCGTTGGGGTTCGTGGTGATCCGCATCACCCACAGTTCCCTGCTCTCCACGGACTGGCCTATGCTCGACAGGCTCGCTATGGCGGCGTATTTCTGGGCTAAAGACTGCAGAATCCGGGTCAGGTCGACATAATTGTAATATTTGTTGTAAGTTTCGGCCACTTCCTCGGCGTCCGTGTCCGTGTTCGTGTTCGTGTCGGCGCTTGGTGTCCGGAGGAGCCTCGCCTCGCCGAGGGAGAGCGGGGGAAGAAAGGCGAAAAGTAGGACGCAGACCACCACCAGATGCTCCCCGAGCTGTGTCATGGTTCCGGTTCTCCTACTGCTCCGGCATGCAGCTTCTGCGAGCGGAGAACAGAAGCCGTAGATTAATTTGAAAGAGTTTTATAATGTCTCCTCCGCGTTTGTATTTGTGCTGTCAGAGTCTCTCTGGCCTGTACGCATCCACTTCCGTTTCCTCTCACGGGGGGCGGGACTTCTAAGTGAGTCACAGTGCGCGTTTAAGGTGGACCGATAGAGTTTGAGTTGATCCTGGATTAAAGATGATCTTTAGTTACAGGATATAAACATGGAGGTTTACAGGCGATTGACTTTGAATGTCTGAATGCTGTATTGAAATTAAATTGGTTAAATTCTTCTCTGTTGAATCAAAACTGTATTTGGTATTGTCTCCCCAAAGGTTTATTAAAAAAATAGGTGGTATTGAGTTGGCTCTCAGGTTGGAAAGTTGCTAATCAAACTATCCTCATTTCATTTCAACAGGTTAGGTTATGTTGGAAACTTCAGTACACATATAACTTCACTCCACATCAATCCCCCATGTGGAACAACAGATATGTGCTGTGCAGCTGCAAATCTCTTTACTCACAGCATTGGATGGAAAACAATATCTGGTCTATTGGATCATCTTTTCTTTCACTATGTGTACTCAGAGACTTTCTGGAGGATATGCAAGACTGGCTGTCGTCCACAATCTTACTGCCTACCGCTCTCACAAGAGATAACGTGTCTGGCATTAACACGAAGGACACAAAGAGTGACTTGATTTTGAACAACCTGATACTCATGGCTAAATATTTCATAGATGCGTCAAAATGGAGGAAAATGAAACCCCTGTTCTCTGTCTTTAAATGGGACCTGGTGGACAATCACCTCAGGGCTCTGAAACGAATGAAAGGAGAACACGCAAAGTTGCTCCTCAGCGCTTATGAAGAGCTGAAAATATTTGATGACCTCTAAGCAACCATGATGATGTGGCAATGAAGTATTATAATTGTTTTTTTTCTTGCTTAATTAATTAATTAATTTTATATATTTGTGTTAAGTATTTTTGAGTTATTTTGTGCCCTGTATGTTTAATGTTAAATATTATATGCCATTGTGTTTTGTAAATGTAGGTTGTTCAATAAAAAAAAAAAAAAAAAAAAAAAAGAAAGAAAGAAAAGATGACATTCACTCCTTGAACCCTGGGTTTTCAATTGGTGGCCCTCGGCCCTCATATGGTCCGTATTACACATGGTCCACGACAATGACCTCAGTGATGTCATTTTAATGCCGGAAGCAGTTCAAATATTGTTTTTATTTGTACTATCTCTATTTTTTGTCTCTGTCTTTGATTATAATCAAACACATAGAAAGAGAAATAAATCCGTAAATAAGAGAAAAGGAACATTGTTACATTTTTACAATTAATAGTGCAAATGTATCCTTCAATTAATAAAAGTTTCATGGCTCTGTGATGAGTATATGAAAGATGATGATGCATTAAAAAGGACGACACAGAACAAACAGACGATCATGCATCTTTTTAATTATCATTCTGTACGGTAGATTCAGTCTTTAATGGGTCCAGCAAACTGGACTCCAATTAACTTACCAATGTTAAGGGGCTTTGAGGATATTAAAATGAAAAAATTAAACACAGTTCTTCAAGATTACAAGATGGGAGTTTCTTAGGGCGGCCCGGTAGCTCATGGTTTGGGGGTACGTGTCGTGTCATGTGGTGCAGCGTGCTCTCTTGATTCTGGCCTGTGCCCTTTGCTAACATGTTGTCTCCCCTACGTCCGCTGTCCTTCCTGTCTGTCTCTCTGCTGTAGCTATCATGACAAAGCAGAACAGCAAAAAAAAAAATAAAAGAGGAAGAAGAAGAAGAAGAAGAAGAAGAAAACAGGAGTTTCTTGACGTGGCAAAATAATTTGGACTGCAATAATTTGGACTGAATGCTGACATGTTTGATGGATGTATTTTGTGTGACCCTCCTCTGACGTCTTCTGGAGAAACGTGTTAGATCAGGTTGTTGCTTCGATCCTCCTCCATGTTGAAGGGTCGCTGAGCGAGACCCTGAACCCTTCATCGCCCCTGACAAGCAGCCTGATACCTTGTGTGGATATCACCTTTGTGAATGTGAGACTTTTAAGCTGCTTCTGACAAAAGCGTCTACAAATGCACAAAATGTGAATGTAAAAAATTCACCTTATGAACTCACCAACACACACACACACGGTACGGTGGGTGAATTCATGTCTCCAGCCCCGTTCAGACACAAAGGTAAAGGCAAAACTGCTTCACAAAGACACGAAATTACAGATTACAAGTCAAAGAATTTAAAAACGCTGTATACAATGGAATAAAATCTACGAATCAGAGACTTCAAATTATCCCTTAGAAGTGTTAAGTATCCCTTAACGTTTAAGTATCTGTAATCCTTTATTAAATGCATAACATGAACAACATCAGCGTTTCGTAGGTACTCATCAATGGAGAATATCTGATAAGTTCTGAATGCATGATTTATCTCTTCAGCAAGTGAAAGCCAAATATCGACCACACGCTCTCCCTTAAAATTAAGATAAAAACATACGACGGTCATCTACGGACGCACACAGGAACATCATACAACGTGGTATAAGAATAACACTTTAATATTTCCTGTCCCTGTTGGGTCAGTATGTCCACGAGCTGACTCGGGACATTTATGTGGATCAGCAGAAACAACAAGACAACAAGACAAAAGACACACGCTGATGTGGAGGCCGTACCTGATCTGTCCTGGCCTCAGAACGTCCACGTCTCTTTACACACGGAGGTGCTAAAAAGCTGCCAGCTCTGTGAGTCAGCACATTGCTGGTAGAGGCTTTGTTCCAACTGAGCCTCAGGGCTTTAGTCATCCGCAGCATGTGTATTATTATTATTATTATTATTTTTACACATCATACTTATCATTTATCATTTCAACGCATATTTATATTTGAAGATAATTAGTCGATTTTTAAAG
>OMNV01026123.1:115808-148263 GCA_900303265.1 Brotula barbata | reverse complement strand
TTTGTTTTGGCATTAAATAACATTCAGAGGATGATGAGTGAATGAGAAAATTATATACATATATATATATATATATATACTGTATATATATATATATCAGTAAATGAATGAAAAAGTCAATCAATTATTTATTAGATGTATTGATTATTCTTTGACTGATACTCCTTCATCTTCACCATCTGGATCAATATTTTGTGTTATGTCACTGATTCAACTTGACTATATTTTAATTAAATGTTCGTACTGATTTGTATGTAAATCATTATTATACTCAACATTAGCATTCATTACTCATCATTAGCAGACAACCATTTTAACCCCTTAAACACTGGTAAATTAACTGTAAGACAAACCTGTCAGGGTCAATCAGAGGACATTAACCAGATGTAAAGCTCCATCTCACATTAGTTACATATGTACACTATATATACATATACATACAATCCAAAAATCAATTATAATAATCTTACATTTTTTAGCCATGGTGAGTTTAACTTCTCTTCAAACTTTATTCTCGAAGTGTTTTTTTTTTTTGTTTTATACAGATTTCACCAGAATGCGTAGGGGTTCACTTGTGGTTCGTTTTATTGTAAACTCAATCCCTGTTGTTTTTGTTTTATCCGAGCTTGTTGGGTAAAACAAACAATGGGATGATGCCAGCTTAGGCGTGTGTTTGTAGCCGGTACATGCTGGCATTTTACTGACCAAAATTGATGACAATGATTGCGATTAAGGGAAATTAATCATTTGTGTTTATTCCATCCAAAAAATAATAAAAAAATCATGAAAATATGCAGCTGTTGCTACCCGAGCCACAAATAAATATGGTCAACAAAAACACCACAGATGAAATTCATTTTTGCATAAATATTAAATCCATGATGGTTAAAAACAATACTGTGTTCATTTTTGTTCTGACTCTGACTCTGTGTGTGCGTGTGTGTGTGTGTGTGTGAACATTCTGCTGATGCCAGTGCCCGTTCCCTGATCCCCCACAATGGTCCTGGACAACAAAACAGGCAGCAGACTCAGCACAACCTGCTCACAGATATGAAGCATGGCCATTGACCCTACACCACCATTCAAAAAGAGCTCAGAGCCAATCAGGAGTCAGATTCTTGGCTCTATACACTCGTTCTGGATGTGAATGTATATATATATCCTCCCTCACGGCCTCTTTGCATCACTTTCCCCAAAGGTTCGACCCGCCGTTTTGACTCTGTAAGTTTCCGCTCTTAGTTTCTTTGAGTTTTAGTGAATGAAAGTGCTTTCTATATGTTTTTAGAGTACGTCTGCTAAACTTACATTTGGAAATTGGGAGATGGAGTATTTACATAGAAACAGGAAGCAGTATATTATCTCAAAGATAGAAGTCCTTTTCATTTTCAGCAGCACATTAAAAGCCCTGGTAAAGCTCCAGGTTATTTCAAGGAATTTAATGTCCTTTACTGATTAGAAACTCATTAATTATTGAGTTTAACAAGTATATAATTGATCAAAAAATATCCTTATTTCTAGAGAAGTTATGATTCCTAAAACCACTTCCACAACTTCATTTTTTAAAATCTCTTCCATGCTAAATTTGTCCTCAGCGTCTCATCGTTCTGGATGTGTTGGGCATCATACTTTTATACAGATTTACCCAGAATGCTTCTTGATACATTAGGCATCCTTGGAAGCTTTGGGCTTTTCACTAGATTTAATAAAAAAAGACTTTGTGAAGATGTAGAGTAGCTTTTAGGGGCTGTTTCACAGATGATGTTTTTCGGATACATAATCTAAAATGTCTGACCGCTCTCCGTGTGTGTGTGTGTCTCTCTGTAGATCTGATCATGTCTCACTCAGGAGCTCAGGGCAGCATTGGCAGCCACCCGGCCATTGGACTGCGCAATTCCAAGGTAAGCCTGACGTTTGACATCATCCAGGTGGGGACATGATGGGAGAAGTTGTAGTGCAGTCAGCAGACAGGAATGGAAAAAAAACCTTCTGGATGAACAGTGAAACACTTCAGTGTAATCTTCCAGACCTTTGACCACACTCCAGCTCTGTGGAAATCCCACAGTGGGGCCATTGTTTTCACAAACCCGAGAGTCAGCACCAAAGAGCGTTGGTCCCTTTGGTGCAGACTCTCGGGTTTGGTGCACCAACTCTCTTTATTACGTAAATAAAGGGAAAAGAGACATTTTCCCAGTTTCCCGTGAAGGGTGTTGGTGCTGCTCTAAAGATTTTCATCTGCAACCCACTCCAACTCGTGGTTGCTCCTGCTCCATTCTCAGAGGGCCTCCTGCACAGTTTTTTTTCCTTATTATTGCAGCCTTGTTTAGTCATTCTCTGAGATTTTAAATGTGCCTTGGTTTTTGTGATTTGTTCCACCCATATTTTCAGCAGAAACTTCATTTCTCCCTCATTCCAAGTTCACCCGCGGCTCATGGCGAGCTAATCTACCGTACGTCTGCGATATGCATAATCCGATGTACTTCCTGTGGTCTGAGAATCACATGGGTGCGCTCGGAAGTGTGCCAAGTGAACCAATGTTTGGTGGACCAGGGTTCCTGTGTTTAGTACGCTCCTAAGTGTGAGGGTGTTCATACAAAACAAACACAGAAACCAAATGACATTAAAGACATAAAAACACCCTGAACAATGATCAATGAGATGTTTGAAACGTTTGGATTGGGTTTTTTTTAGATATACCTCTATGAATACGAGAATTTCCAAGGCCGTAGGATGGAGCTGTTTGCAGAGTGCCGTAACCTGTGCGAGAAGGGTTTCGACAGGATTGGCTCCATCAGGGTGGAGTGCGGACCGTAAGTCACTGACTGCAACGCACACACTATGCGCACACACACACACACAGACACACAGACACTAAATCAGAATATGCGTGTAAAGTTGTCTCCGTCCCTGACTGACTGTAAGTATCAATCTGTCTGTCCATCCATGAATCCATCCATCCATCCAGCTGGGTGGGGTACGAGCAGCAGAGCTTCACTGGTGAGATGTTCATGCTGGAGAAGGGAGAGTACCCCCGCTGGGACACCTGGTCCAACAGCTACAGGTGTGACCGCTTCATGTCCGTCAGGCCTGTCCGCATGGTGAGTTCATCTCAGCGCTTTCTTCTCTCCTATTTAACTTTTTATCTTTGCATCCCTGTCATTTGTTCAATTTGTGCCACTAAACCTTTGAATTCCTCCATTTTCTGCAAGTAGAAATTGTAATAGATTGAAATTAGTCATAGTAATTATTAATCTTGTGATTTCTTTATAATTGGCTGGATATTTTATATTTTTTATCTTTATATATATTGCTATGTTGTGTACTTTTAACTGTTTTCACTATTAATCAAGATATTGGGTGCTTCAGCTGTTTTGCGCAACAATTTCCTGCAGTAAATGCAAGTTTTACCTTATCTTATCTTATCTAAAGGGTTCTTTTGCACCATCTTGTGGAAAGAATCTGTCACTGCAATTTAATTCACAAGCAGGGAATGGGCCAGGATTTAGATTAGATAGAAGGACAGACAGACAGACAGACAGAAAGACAGACAGATAGACAGACAGAAAGACAGAAAGACAGACAGACAGACAGACAGACAGACAGACAGACAGACAGACAGACAGATAGATAGATAGATAGATAGATAGATAGATAG
This sequence comes from Brotula barbata, assembly GCA_900303265.1. NCBI lineage: Eukaryota > Metazoa > Chordata > Actinopteri > Ophidiiformes > Ophidiidae > Brotula > Brotula barbata. The sequence continues at coordinate 144,611 of OMNV01026123.1, read as the reverse complement.
ATAGATAGATAGATAGATAGATAGATAGATGAAATGTACAGTAAGTGTGGAACTAAACTGATTGTGATGCTTGTGTCCTACAGGACCCCCAGGACCACAAGATTTGCCTGTTCGAGTGCAACAACTTTGAGGGTCGTAAGATGGAGGTGTGCGATGAGGACATTCCAAGCCTGTGGTCGTACGGTTTCCAGGACCGCGTGGGAAGCATTCAGGTCACTGGTGGAACGTAAGTGATCTCAAGTCCTCTCTCAGCGTTGGTCTCATCGTTTGACCAGCAGCTGTCTCTAGAGGCTGGACACGTGGACTCATGATGGTGGTGGGGGTGTCGATGAGTTATGCGATTGAACCAAAAATAAGATGCGTAATCGTTGTTATGAATGTGTCATCAGCTGCGACAAACTGAATCTGGCCACCAGATTGTCACTCCATCACTCACGTCACTGTGGGTTTCCTTGTATAGTCTTCTGGGGCTTGCTCACAGATTTTGTTAACGCCGATAAAATGATTGTGGACGCATAACAAATGTTTATAACGTTTGTAACTGAGCTTTGTTTGTGGTTGACGTGTCTCCTCATCTCTTTTCCCTACAGCTGGGTGGGCTACCAGTATCCCGGCTATCGTGGCTACCAGTACGTGTTTGAGATGGGTCCTTACAAGCACTGGAACGAGTGGGGTGCCAACCATCCACAGATCCAGTCCATCCGCAGGGTGAGGGACATGCAGACACATCGCAGGGGCTGCTTTGAGATGACCGCATAGAGACAAGTCCAGCAGACTGAGGCCTGACAGGAGAAAGCTCCCACGGTCGGGGTGACTTTGGCGCTGACCTTCCCTTGGGAATTCCTCAATAGCCTCATAGCCACACGGGATAATGGCTTTGGAATATTATTATGGTTTTACTGGTAAAATTTAGGGGTATTTGCTATCATTCGGAGACCTGCTGACTGTGACAGACTTCAGAGTATCGGTGGTAAAAATGATAACAATGCTCTCTGTATAAAGACCTCATAGAAGTACAATGTGCCTCATCATATTTATGAAACAGGGATTATAGGGGGGGTTAGTAGAATGAATGAATAGTTTGTGTTGATTAGTTTGTTTCAGTGCTATTTATGACCACATCTACAACCTATTCATTTTATTTTGTATTTACTGGCTTATGTGTTTCGAGCACAAACTGATGCCAATAAGCCTGTTCGCATAAACACCCTCCCTCTCCTGGGATCCACAGGTTTTAGAGAGTAAAGTGACACACCGATCACGGCTCACAAAACACTAGCATGAACAGCTCTCCTTGGTGCTGCATTCAGGTCCACTGAGAGGGTCGCGTTCTGCAGACCTGTTTCACACTATGGGGCTTTACATAAGATTTACATTTTACACATTACACTCTCAGGGATGCTGGCATCTGGAAAGCAACTTTCCAATGGAAAATAAATAAATAAAAATATTATGAACCTGAATGTTTGAATAGTCTGCTCTTCATTGCTACACTTTTTCCGTGCGACTACAATGTTCTTGTTTTTAAAAATAATTTCATTTATATTCGGTTTTAAAAGGTGTATCGGGGAACCAAAGCCTGTAATGATCTGGCAGAGACGGAGAATGGCAAAGATGGAAAGAGAACAGGTGGGCAGGCGATCAGACGGGGGGAGGAAATCTCAGCAGTGATGGCTGGTGGGCTGATGAGGACTGACAGGTGTGCTAGGTTCCTAATTTGCCACAAGTGAACAATTTGATAATGCACTTACATGCAACAAGGAAATCAGCTAATTCAGACCAGACAGACTCTTGTATATACAAATTATACAAATCGAGCCTCAAAGCTTTGTGCATATGGACTCTGACTTAAATCAGCTTATATATATAAATATAGCAAAAACTGAAGGATTGATATGAGAACGATGCATTTATTTTTAGCAGCCTTAACTATTGTAAGGCTGTCGTTACAGGTCTGTGTAAAAAAAAAAAAAAAAATCAGTCAGACAGCTGCAGCTCATCCACGACGCTCACACACACCATGAGAGTGGAGCTCATTACTGCAGGCCTCAGATCACTGCACCAGCTTCCTGTGTGTCAGGGGATTAACTTTAAATAATACTACTTGTCTATAAAACCCTCAACGGTCTAGGAAAAGATACAACTCTGATCTGTTGGTGCATTATGGGGCCTCCAGAGGCCCCGGGTCATCTGGGTTGACTTCATTTAGGATTGGCATCTGAAAATGACTTTTTGATCACAGCACCCAGATAGTTGGCGTTTCACCTTGAGGGCTGACTGCACCGTCCATAGTCTCTGCTGCCGTCTAGCGGTGAATTTATGTAAGTACAGGCCAAGCAATCTGGATGGGTGTAATGATTAAAATGTACAAACTATAAAACTACGATCCTGACTCGCCTCAAAAGCCACTAGAATGTTCCTTGTTCATCAAACTCTACATTCACAAAATTTCACAAAAATGTTGGTGTGTTTTTGAGCTCTCACGTGACGACTCTTGCACAATTATTAACACATAATTACAGTGACTCGGACAACAGAATCCTACATATCACATATAATGCACACAGGCATGGCCAAAAAATGTAACATTTGTATCATCTTTAATCTTTGTTTTATTGAGAGGGATTAAGAGGGATTGGGATTACCTAGAGCTACGTACTCAGTACTTTTTGTACTATATCGGGATTGTTTTCAACACTTTCATTTCTTAATTCAAAACTGAAATAGCAACAATGTTTTACCCTGTAGGCTACATTTTGTTACATTTATTTATCAACATTAAATGTTACTATTAACAGATAAATATTACTAGTCACGGATAAATACTTACTTACTGCTACTTCTTCTGTTGTGAGCAGATGAATAAATTAAATATGCTGTCACCGGATAGATAATTACATAATAACACCTCTGTGTTTTTATTGTGTATTCGTGTATACACTCATAGTTCATTGCTTCTGCGTTCACCACGGTTAAAAGACATAGAAGTGTCCTCGTGTCCCTTTTAGATGACAGCATTCGATATATCAGTCGTATTGACCGAATAAAAAGTGTCCCCGTTATACGGTCACGATGTATCGGTGCCGATGCCAACCAATCAGTCGCATCATCTCATCCAAAACAGAAATAAATCTCAACCTGTGCAGCTCCAACCGACGAGTGCGTAATCGGCCCACGCTGCCCGCCGCGCCGCGCCGCGCTCCGTTCGCCCGGTTACGTGGCGCGTAAACGCTGAGCCACCGAGCGCCTGTGCGTGTAAACCCACCGGATTTAGATTAACCAGCTTGGGGGGAGAGCCGGTGAGCCTCCGGGCGAGGGAGGAGGAAGCTGAGGGCTGTTTTTATCTTTTATCGGATCGACGAAGGGAGGAGACACGCAGAATGAACCGCACATTGGCTGTTTACCGTGCGGCCAATTAGCGGCGCCGACGCCAGTAAATCTGCTGCTGCCGCGGTGACAAAGAGGCGTCAAACCCCGCAGAGCTGCCCGGAGAACAGCGCTCCTCGTCGGACATGAAAGTGCAGCAGGGCTGCAACTCAGCAAACATGGGCTTCCCCGTGACAACGGAAGAAGAACTGCGCAGAAATACCGTAATAACGCCCGAGGATGTGCTTGGCTTACAAAAGATCACCAAAAGTAAGTAACGTGCTGTTGTAATTGGCACGATGAGGAGTAAAGCCGCACAGTTAGAGATTAGTGAAGCCATCTGTCGGCGCCTCCTCACGGGGGTTCGAGGCTCGGCGTTCATTACGCTCCGTTCGGCTCATCGTTTGTTTACATGGCACCATGGACAGCGACAGTCCAGGACTCACGGCGTCTCACTCAAGTTATGCTCGCTTATAATCGCCGTAACCCCGTGACGAATCATCAGGGCCGTCAAATGATTACATTTCTTTAATTCTGATGACGATTTATGACATGAATCACAATCACTTGCAGGAAGACACATCTTCTATATTTTCAAATTGGACCTCGTGAAAGGTTTTTCAGGCGCAATAGCACGAGTGGGTAATCCGGTGCGTCATCCAGACGGCCAAATGTTTTCATTCTGCAGATGAACACCGGTCAGGATCAGAGCGCTTACATCACTAGTTTGTTAAAGATGGACAACTTTCCCAATCAGGTCAGTTAACTTGGAACTAAGGAGTGTGTTATCCTCACACACACACACACACACACACACACAACAGGGAGAAGGGCATACTGAGCATCAACAAGATGAACACTTAGAGCCACACACACTCATCAAACATTCGCAGCCAAACAACAGTCTCCGACACACTCCATCCAAATGGAACAACATCCATGTATTACCACAAACCCACACACACATTTTCCATTCGTTCCTCCGTCTCTCTCCCTCCTTTGCTCGCTCTCTCATACACACACACACACTGCCTCTGCAATCATGTTCTGCGATTATTCAAGTTAATGCGACAGCTTGTATGTAACAACTACAGCACACACACACACCAACCATTGTGGTGTAAATTTAGAGCACTCTATGACGCGTTCAGGACTTGAAATTCAGAGTTTTGACTTAATTGCGACTTGAGGGCCAATGCTTGACAATTACTTGTGCATAGATTCCCCTGTCTTGTTCGTGAGTAACCCTTGAGTGCGTGCATTTACATCCTTGTGTATAAGTCAGGCTCTTACCTTCACCTCCTGACACCTCAGTCGATATCTGTTGTCAGTGAGATCCTGCACAGTTAAAGACAACGTCAGCCTGCGATGAGGATTTGGATGTTGTTGCTCCGAGCGAAAACAACTGTAGGGATGAAGGGTAAGGATAGAAACAGGATCAGGTCAGCTATGACAGTAAGATCACGGTGAGAGCTCACACACTGCTGATTTCCCCGACCTGTCCTCCATGTGCTACTGGACTGGACACTATGTGGACGTATGACCGTCTCATAGAAATGAACCCAGGCGAAGGTACACATTATTTATACAAATGTCTGGGTCCGATGGAAGTCAACGTACTATAAAAGAATACTTTAGAGTACTACCACAGTTCCAGTCGAGTTTATCTGCGTTGCCCAACATCACGATCAGTGTCTCAGTGGGCTTTTATAAGCCCACACAACAATCCCAGCACAAAGCTCTCCAAAAATCCTGAACATGAAGCAAATAAAAGCAGACACGCAACAAACAAGCATTGGAAGGCCTCGATCGTCTAAGATTGATGTAAATGATTTTAAATTACAGTCCACACCTGCAGCACCAAGAGAGGCAGAGTGTGCCACACGATCCGGTCCATCATTTACTGCAAGAAAATCACAACTGGAAACAGAGGAGAGCCCAGAGTTGCTCCCCCTGCAGTATGGATGACTTTCACAGTCGCTGGTTTTACCACCGGTTTTGACGAGATGGGCTGCTCGTCCCTGAGACTCGGCACTGATAAGGAGGCACAGAGCTTCAAGGAGCGGAAATTTGATGAAAAATATATGAATAAACTGATCAAATTATTTGATTTGGCCCTTATTCCTAAAGACTTTTTCAAAATGAATCATTAATTATCTTGACTGAGGGCGATGCGGTGGATCGGTGGTTAGCACTGTCGACTCACACCAACACGGTCGTGGTTTCCAGTCCCGGGCTGACCCTGGTGCTTTCTGTGTGGAGTTTTCATGTCCATAGGTGTGAATGGGAGTGTGCCTTTCACCCAATGACTGCTGGGATAGGGTCCAGCCCCACCGTGACCCTGACATGGATGGATGGATGGAAGGATGGATGGATGGAAGGATGGATGGATGGATCTTGACGTTTAATCTAGCTAAAAGACATAAAAGCCTTTTCTTTTGTTGTTCTTATGACGTAGAGGCCAACCTCGGTTCAGTCTAGGACGGAGAGCAGCGCATTATCTGTTTTGGCTGTGATTTCTACTCTTTGTTGCCAGTGAACACAACAAATATAGCTTTAACTAAGATTAATTGCAAAGGTCAGACGTAAACCTCACGGCACAAATTTGCAAAGATTTGTTACATCCATTGACGTAATCGACAGAATCTAACAGTGATTCCATAAATGAAGATGACTACAGAGCAAACAGGAAGGACGGGTCTTAATATGGACTCATTTTCCCTCACAATTTTCATAATTATTAAATAAATGATACAATTATACATTTTATTAAAATAATAATAATAAATCTATAATAATAACATTTAAAAATCAAGACACTTACACCTTACCAGCCAAGAAAGACGAAAAAAATAGTAAAAGATTACAGTAGAGGTGCAGGAATAAAGTCAACCAGTTTAGTTGCCAAACATTCATAGAATCGTGAAATATGAGATGTGGAAAATATATTTTGGATCAATTTCAATATAATGGGGAAAAGATGGAGCGTTGTGATGAAAGTGTAGCGACTACACTTCCCTTAAGGCTAACAGGGAACAGTAATGCATGCTGGGATATGTTGAGTGGTGCTGGTCGTGGTGCATGAGTTGAGTGTGTGTGATGTGAATAAGAGTTCCCATCATGACTCCCCCTTGTGTTTAGACACACAATATACACTATTATTTGAGGAAGAAAAGGGAAAATAACTGTAGAGAAAAGCTACTGAATAAAGTAGTTAGGTTAGTAGCTTTGGTACTTGTAACACACACATGTTGATTCAAGATGTAAATGTGCAGTAAGTTCAGTGTATTTTATCATAAAACTGTCCGTTTTGTGAACCCCTCCCTCTGAAGGTTGTCATTTTTCACCCTTTGACGCAGACCGGAGATCGATGAGAGAAATTAATCTCATCTGCATTCAGCTGCTAAAACCCAACCTCTCCGCGAACCCGAGTGTTTGCCAGTCGCCTACAGGTGTTGTTGAATAGCAGACATGAAGCGACGTGTCTCTGCACACACAGGTGCACCGTGCATCACTGTATGTGGAATATTAAAGTCACCCGCCGCCATAGGCTACTTTGATATGAAGACATAAAATCAGTGTCTGTCTTCGTTTTGTTTGCGTTTCGCTCTGTCTCTCTCTCACCGCAGAGTGTTCAGAATAAGGCCTGTGGATTTTAGGAAGAGTCAGTAACTCCAGGCTAATCCAGGGATTAAGGAGCTAAAAGTGGCAGCGTGTTTGTTCTTCATGAATGCTGCTTTGGTGTCACCCAGCTCATCTGCATCAGAACGCAGCATGACTCAAGACTTGCTGCTAATTTTACTCTCATACTGGAGGCCCGAGGGATATTTTCAGGAAGGATGTGATTGTTTCACTTGGTGTCATGTGACACAGAAATGTTGTATTTCTTCCTTGGTTTTGTGAATGAATATGGCAAACACACATAAGCACGCAGGAAGATCATTTTTAAGGTTAATAGATTGAAAAACACATGTAACAACAATCAGTCATTTGTGTTAATAAGTACAGCAAAGAGTAAATAATCCCATCTCTATAGAGACACTACTTGTTTGTCGTGTTTTGTGTTTTCCCAGATTATACGTTTGATATTTTGTATCGAATCTCCTGTGCAGTCACGCTGTGATGTCAGACACACGGCGTTCTATAGGTGGAGGCCTCATTCACAGCAAACCTTCATCGTTTCATTTACATACCTCACACACTCCTCACTGATTTGCTGCTCTGAGGAGCAGCCAGGTGCATGAAGGGAAGGAAAGCGACAAGCCAAGTGAGCTGGTACTCTGCGGGAAGGAGCGTTGCTAGGTGACAGTGTTGAAGGAAGTGAAGTGGAGCACTTGCGTGTGTGTGTGTGTGTGTGTGTGTGTGTGTATGGAAAGAAAGAGCAACAGCCTTTTGGCATCCCTTATGATGTCTATAAATCACTCTCTGTCTCTTGTCTTCTTATTTCTTTCTCTTGCTTGCTCTTTTTTCACTCTTTCCCATCAATTAGCATTAGCATTAGCCCGTGTGTAACTTAGCTGTTAGTCATTCTTTCCCATTTTGCTGCTCTGGCTCCAGCTACATGTAGCTCCCTTAGCATAGCAAACAGTCAAACCTAACATCACCCATTACGTGTCCTTATAGGGTGGGTCATTTATGGTAGAAACACAATTTGTTACATTTGAGGAAATCATTTTGAACATCTTGAAAGCTACAAACAAATCAAATGCTCTGAAAGAAGAATTTAAAAAATCTGTCATGTGTTTGCCTGTGTGTGAATGACAGTATTTTTCTGATGCAATGGACTGGAGTGGATGTGTCTTTTAGTGAACAACACACACAGAGAACCAAGTCAAACCATCACCTCGTATTCTTGATCCTAATCTGCTGGGTCCTAGTCCTCGAAAACCTCCTCCCTCTCCTGCCTCCCCTGGACAAACCAATCAAATTGTGTCCAGATTAAAATCAGTCGCAGAGATCATTACCTCATAGTAAGGCACCACATGCTTCCTGTCTGGTTTCTCTTGACCGTGTATGTGTGTGTGTGTGTGTGTGTGTGTGTGTCTGTGTGTCAGCTGGTGTGTGCTCGGTCGCTCTTCTCCTGTCAGTTTAAGCTTTTAAGTGACAACTGTTGGATTGTAAATAGCAAAACAGTCCCAAACTGCTATTTAAAACTCTTTGAGAGTGACTAATCAGGGACTGCCTATAATAATGACCCCCAACGTAATGCTAACGTGTGTGTGTGTATGTGTGTGTATATTCCAGTCAGCCCACGTGGTTGTAAAACAATAAGCTTCTTATCCTAATCCATTCCCTCTCTCCAAGCTTCCATCTTTTCTCTCTCTGTCGCTCTCTCTCTCTCTCTCTCTCTCTCTATCCCTCTCTCTCTCACAGCCTCCCACTCTTTTCTGTCTGTCTTTCTTTTAACATTTTGAGCGAACAAATAAATGACATCACCGACTGAATTACATTCTCCCGTGTTATTTAAAAACTACCCGTCCATTCCCCAGCCATCCCAGACAGAAACTGGATGATGCTGAATCCCACCCACTGAGAGTCCACGTCCAGATGTGAAATAATTCATGTAGTGGTGTTTTGGAAAGTCTCCAAGTGTCTGCAGATGAGCTAAGTGAAGTTATTCAGGAAGCTGTGAGTGCTTGTTGTTTGGCACAGGGATGAGAGGTGAGCGGGGAGTGGTCCTGCATCGTGTCGTTATCAAGTCTTTTGGGTCAACACATATTCTGATGAGAGGCCACTTTCTTTTTCACTGTCACTTTTTTAGTGACCTTGGCCTTAAAATAAACATCCAGAAAGCTGACCTGAAAAGTTTTATGCTTTATGGACGGTGGTAGCACGAGCACAGTATTAAATCAGTTTGATTTGTATCTTTACAGATTACCTTTGCTCTCCAGAAGAAAATGTCCATATGATCGACTTCACAAGGTTTAAGATCCGTGATATGGAAACAGGGACCGTCCTGTTTGAGATCACTAAGCCCCCAGCACCAGGTGAGAGATTTCTCTTATATTTTTCAATACACATTTTGTTATATATTACACACTTTGACATAAAATTGATGCTCCTCCAGCCAAGTTACGTCCAAGCCAATTTTATGTCGCTTCCCAAAGGTGGTCCTCAGCCCCATATACATGTACACATATATGTATATATTCGAGCTTAAACAATTGTAAAAATGTAAAAACTTTAAGTGTTCATTGAATTTCTTTACTTCTGGTATGCAGGTGACTTCTTGTTGGAGTACGGATAGAAAAAAGAAGTGTAAAAAAAAAATGACCAAAAACTGCTTTGTATGCTTCACCGCTAGAGGGCAGCATTTTACAATGTTGAATATGTCTGTAATCAGCTTACCTTTGGAAATAATGGCTCATTTTCATCCAGCATCTCAGTGGCTCCGTGTTTCTGTTTTTGTTTTTCACGCCAAGCCCGTTCACGCCCCTGGCAGAAAGCGTGTTGAAAAGGTCGAGCCGGCTAAAAATGACTCAAACTTTATTTAGAAATGCTTGATTTACACATATATATAGACATGGAAGCTCAAAACAGCTAAAAAAAATAACTTAAAATGCACTAGATTGACAGACCAAGAATCAAGCATCAAATAATGAATTGACAAAGTTATTCAACCAAGAAAATCTTCAACATTTAATCTACTTTCTTTCACTGCTGTGTCATTGATTTTAATGTCGCCTATGTAGCGGGAGACAGAAAACAGTGTGACCCCAACGCTGGCCGTTTTGTGCGATACCAGTTCACCCCGGCCTTCCTGCAGCTGCGGCAGGTGGGAGCCACGTAAGTAAACAGCAGAGTGTGTTTAATGTCCGTCGGTGCTCAGTGTGAGTGACAGGGAACAAAGGATGAGTGAGGTTGTGTGATGTGACGGTGGACGTTCATAGCTTGCTGCTCTGACAGATGATACGTACGTAGGAGGTGTGTGAGCTTTGGTGTGAGAATACATCAGCCCACCGGCCAAGTCAGACACCAAATAAGCATCAGTGACTCATGGATACGTCCCGGCTTTATGAAAAGATTAAATCTGTATCACCGATAAGGGGGGTAATTCATAAAACAACCCAATAACTACACAATGTTGCAATAAATGAAGCCTGTTTACGGTCACTGCTACTACATTTCTTCCTTGACAATCGCTCTTTGTTTCTCGGCAGAGTGGAGTTCACGGTGGGGGACACGCCCATCAACAACTTCCGTATGATAGAGAGACATTACTTCCGTGATCAGCTGCTCAAGAGCTTCGATTTTGAGTTTGGCTTCTGCATGCCCTGCAGCAAGAACACATGCGAACACATCTACGAGTTTCCGGCACTGTCTGAGGAAATCAGTGAGTATCCCCCAAAGCCACGTCCCCAACCAGTGTTTGATCTGCTGCAGTGGTTCTCAAACTGTCTGAACCAAACACGACTGAAACCTCACTAGGCAGAATAGTCTCTTATTCCACTTAAACAGGAAACTCTGTTTGAAACCAACTCCATCTGTCTACATGTCGACACAGAATCACAGTATTCCGAGTCTTCCGGCGCTCCAAGTACCGCTGGTTGTACCCACTTTTTGAACGCCTGCTGTGGTCTGGAAATAAGAGTGTGACTGTGTTTGTTGTCCCACAGTGCGTGAAATGATCCTTCACCCGTACGAGACGCAGTCCGACAGTTTCTACTTTGTGGACAACAAGCTGGTGATGCACAACAAGGCAGACTACTCCTACAGCGGAGGGCCGTAGGAAGACGCACACCTCCCTCCCTCCACTCCTCCCGTTCTAGACATTCCAGTTACTACGACAACCAGAAACAGATGAACTGATGGACACATTACTGGCAATAAACTCTTGGGTGTACTTCTGTTGGTTGTAGTTCTATCAGTGCTCAGATATTTGGCCACATTTTTCCACTTGCCTCATCCATGCCATAACATTGAAACCTCCCATAGGAGGCGCTTTCACACAGAGGGTTTGGAACTAAATTAGGAACTACTCTCTACTGTCCACAACATGTGCTGTGTGGTTCTTCCACCAGGGGTGTCATCAAAAAGGGCTTAAGTATTGCCACGTTTAACTCAGTCGCGAGTTTCCCCTGAGTCTTAAGAGAGCAGGACTAAGGAAAGACACAAGGCCAGAGGAATTGAAACCAATACAGAAGAACACCATCACCCACATCCCGGAAACCCTATTAATATTTAAAGATGATATATTTTTAGGATTAGGGTTAGAGCTAGGTTATGTAGCCTGATGGACAGATGGACACCAATCCCATCCTTCTATAAATAGAAACGGGGAAAAATTAACGCAGGAAATACCGTTTCTGAATAAAGTGCGAAAGCGCCCATTATCACTTGTTTGAATCAGTGTGTGTACGTTTGTGTTCAGGCAGCCTCGGTTGCTTCTGTTTGATCATTTGTAAGACAGATTGATAAGCTTTTACGACCACCATAACACACTGGAGTAGCAGGAGTCTGCCCTCTGACCTCTGTCATTGTTGGGGCAGATAAAAAGGACTCACAGACATACGGTGTGTACTTGATTTATGTGAACGTGTCACGTTTCTTGTTTCTATGCTCATAGTAAAACTATTCCAGCAGGATTTTTTTAATAAATAGACCTTTTGGAGTGTCAGACAACATTGATAGCCAAAAGTCAAATCAGATAGCGTTTTGATATCCAGTGCATACATTGTAGTACTGACGACTGTGTACACTTTATTTATGATACATGTTTTGAGTATACAATAAAAAGATGCGTCAACAGCTGGTATTCCATCACTACAATAAATGTGGGGTTTGTTTTGAAATCTTCATATGCCTTGTGTGTGTGTGGGCCATGAAAATATATTCCGAAGATGTAATAATTGACTAGAATCAGTACAAAGAGCAACGCACGGTCAGGTTATGCACCCATAACAAAATAAAAGGAAACTGTCTAAAGTTTTTAGGTCATATATTAGCGGCTATCAGATTAGCTTCACTTCTTTGATGGAATGGTTTCACCCAAATATCTTCTCAAATATTGTTTAAGGTCTTAAGGTTTGAAAGATGCCTGATATATTTAACAGCTTTCTAACATTTAAGCGGTTATTATATGCGTATGTTACTGTCCGTCCAATCAGACCACAATAGTGGCTTCCAGTAAGAATTAAAGCAGAAAGGAACGATGCTTAAATGATGCTTCTTGCTGTGTCTGTAGTCATACCTGACACAGTGTTACCTGGTCTTACTGTTCTTTGGTTAAAACGATTTTTGGACTTTATTCTGAAAGTCGGTTTTGTGTGTGTGTTGGCTGAATATTTGTAAAATAAGACTAAAAATAGCACTCAAGTCCTGACCTAAATCCCCGTGAAGATCTTAGTCCTTCTTTTTAGTGTTATGTAATGTTTGATGTTGGATCTGGAGCATCCTTATTTTTCATTCCTCCACACCTGATAGGTTAAATTAGGTGCTCACATGATCCAGAGTTGGTTCCTCCCAGAGCAGGGAGAGATGGGAAATTTGAGGTTATGGGTTACACAAGGAACAGGATTAGGAACTCCTGCAATAAATCGTTGATCATTTGGAGCAAGATGCTAATAGTCTTACAATACTCATCAGGTACACATGAAATCTGAGACAAGCGGCGGAAATAGGATGGATGGATAGATAAAGTAACTGAGAAGGGACAACTAATAAACGTGATAACTGTGCAATAAATACAAAGCCTTTTGTTAAATGCAAAGTAACATTAGACCACAGTTTTGCGGTTAATACCAATAAAACTTGTGCACGATGAACAGGTTTTAACATCCAAAAACGTTTTGTTACATATTATTCACAGCTAGCTGTTTGGTAATGACAATCAGGGACTGGTTGATAATTAAGTGGCCATGTGAGTACTGCAGCATTAATAACAAGTGTGTGCAGAGAGAGCGCTATCATATTTCACTGATAATGTTAATAACAGCTCCTCTAAACTAATGACTTAATAATCCGGTTTGTACGGTCATATAGTTCCAGTCAGGTGATAATAAAGCGGTAGAGCAGGAAATAAACTCCGACCGCGCCGTGACACTGAGGCCCACTGTTATAAAGCCGTTCATTACGTAGTAGTTAAAGCGATATAACTGTCATTTTATTGTCTGCTGTGGATCTCTCAACAATGTCAGTGACACTCACATGTGGTTTCTCCAAAAATCATTAAATATTGTAAATCCAGGCTTCTGGAAGAAACACTCACCCATCACTGTGTGTGTATGTACGTGACTCGATTTAGTCCTTATTGTTGCAACAGTGACTCCTACTGGTCAGTTGAAGTGCTTGCATGGAGGAAGGCACAACATGGAGGTGACACTTTCCCACATAAAAGATTCCAGTTCTGGAAACAGCTTCGGTTCAGTTAAACGTTCACACCGTGTGATGTCCACAAATGGACCAAACAATAAATAAAATGAAGAACGAAACGAGTACAGAGACTGCAAGAAAGACTTTATCAAACAGTGCAATTTTAAAGCCATTTGTCATCTGCTCAGCTCCTGGGAAGGGCGAGTGCACGGCGGTTTGTAGATAGGCTGAGCACCATCGCGGCACTGTGTCGGCGGACAACAGCACCTCACAGGCCACAGTGTAACAAAACAAAAGACCAAGCAACGTGAAAAAAATAAATAAAAAAACCTAACTTCCTGTGATGACGTCCTCTGGTACCAACACAACTCGCTCCTTGTCTATTTTAACGTCATTTCCACCCTCAAAGTGCTGCCCAAGCTAAAGTAAGTCCCTGCCCCACGTGATGACGATGAACTAGCCCATATTGTTGATACTGCATAGTTTACATTCTGACAAAAATCAGCGGAAAAAGCTCAAGTTAGCTAGCGTGTGTTATCATTCCATTACTGCCTGATAGCTGACTGACTCGCGTGAATGAAGAGCAAAGAGGATTGCAGAGATAAACATCATCATTTGAAAGCTCTGCCGGTGAGGATGCGATTTGCAGCATGTAAGACATCAGTGATAGACACGGTGTTACAATAAAGGCCTTTTGATACAAATTGAAACATCAGGGGTGACCCAGGTGAAAGAGGTTTGGTTTGGGAGCTGTGAGGCGTTCAGCTTAAGGAGAGGGACGTAGTACAGGAGGTCAGATACGCAGCCAGACTCTCCACCCCTGAATGCACCGTGGGATGCAGCCCATGCACACAGCCCTGCTGCTCCAAGCACCGTCCTCTTCCTGTTTTCTCCTCCTCGTACTCTCCGTTTCGTAGACCGATAGCGGCGAGCTCTGAGGTTCTATTAACAGAGACCACCCCGTGCATCAAGCCGTGGTGGGGAAGCAGGACAGAGGTGGGGTCGGTGGTGGTGGTTCCGACTTGTGGATCTGACACCAGGCTATCTGCCCTTAACTCCTCCCACAAGTTACCTAAAAGTAAAAGGGAAACATTTGTGGAGCTGAAGACGTCAAAGTATCATTGGTCAGCAGCAAACAAGGTAAAGGTATGAACATGTTTGTATTTAGATAAGAAATCGTGCACCACTGCTGTAAACCCTGACCCGGACTCTGTACCTTGAAGCTGCAGGTCAGTCAGACTTGGGTTGAGCGTGTCGATGTCATAGCTGGCGTCGCCCTCCAACAGGAAGTCCTGTGTGCTGCGATGGCTAACGTTATACTCGGCCTGCATGGCAGAATGATAGACAGGTGGCATCTTCCCAGCCACGGGCGAGTTCAGGTTTCCCAAGGCCGACGGGATTCCAGCGGCCGGTTGCTGTCCACATGGTGAGTAAAGGGAAAAGGAGTTGCTGGGTTGTTGGGCTATGGGAGGAAGGTAGCAGGGCTGCTGAACCGGAGCTGGAATATGGGAGTACTGGGGGTGCTGAATGGTATGGCAGGGCTCTCGAAGCTGGGCTGGGGTGCAGGACAAGGAGGTGGGGATGTAAGTCGGGGTAACTCGAGACAACCGAGCTGAGTTGGTGTACGGGGGCAAAGACTTGAGTTTGTCCGGTCTCTCTCCCAGAAGATGGTCCAGGTCCTCTGTAAGAGTCAAATCTCCTTTTAATAAGCTGAAAAATGATTTGACCTGCAAATGAACTTCATGAGGTCACCCACCTGGTCTCGCCATGCTCCTGCGGACAGTGACCGGGTCTTTTCGCCGCCACTTGTGCATCTCTTCCTGCATCTTGTCCACCTTGGCCGGGTTGAGAGCCCACAAACATCCTTTACGAGAGGCGTTCCCGTTCTTGTTCTCCACCTTCTCGAAGCACTTGTTCAGGGAGAGGTTGTGACGCACCGAGTTCTTCCATCCATCGGGCGCCGTCTGAAAACACAGGCGGGTGGATTTTGTACTCAGTTTTCACCTGTTCGCAGGATCACAGGTGTGCTAATGTTTGAGCATAAACTGGAAAGAATATTTATATATAATTTTTATATAAGAATAGTATCATCTAATTTATTATTATTATTATTATTATTGTTATTATTATCTGTGACCCATGATGATATAATTATATTATCATAATTATTACCGGTGAAAAGATGGGTTCGCTAAACTTGATATCTTACCACCTTTTCACATCATCATCCAAATGATCTGATACAGAGAATCCAAGGTGATTAAGTACCACCTTCTGTGGTTCTAGGTTACCCCGTCAGAGTAAACCAGTCTCAGTGAGGCTGTTAAGGTCCACCTTTGAGTGTGATTGCTGTGTTCAGACCCAAACAAATGAAGTCTACTAAGGCTGAAACAACCCCTTAATCTGACCCTGAACCTAATCCAACCTTGTAGGGGTGAAAACACCGTTGGACATTCAGAGTAGTATAAGAATTATAACAAAATGGAACTCAAAGACTTCATAATAGCCATAAAATGTCCCAGAAATCAACATTCCTTTGGGTTTTTACAGCTTTATGTACAGCTGCCTTTCTGTCGTATCACCTATCATCTAGCTCGTGTAATTTCTGGCCCTGCAGCCTACCCTATGTTGAGGTTACAGGCAGCTGTTTGGAAGGCAGCCATTTATAGGGTGCCTTCTTGAATGTGAATGGCAGCAAGTCTTTGAGCCGCTTCCAAGGGTGAGTCTCAACATATTTGATTTGTAGATGCCTGGAATCATTTGAAATATCATAATGTTTGCGATGATCCAGGGTTCAAGCAGAGGTTCAGACCTGCAGCTGCTGCAAAAAGCCTAATTTTGTCATTGGGACTAAGCTACGTCTCCTTATGAAAACAAGTCCTCAAAACAGGATGATATTGTTTTAATTTCAGCTCCATGGCATTAGTCATAACCTTCCCCGGTCATTTAATACTCCAACTGTCCACCTGTCTCCCACACACACTCCCCACACAAAACACAGGGGCTAATTCATAGAACACAACACCAGAGTCAAAGTGCTGATAAGGGCATATAATGTCAAGCTACTTTGTCACTCATAAACGCCTGTCACTGCTCTCTTTTAGTGTTTGTGTTGTTACAGCCGTTACTATGGTACTACAGTGGATAAAGTATCTCTGTTATACATGAGCAGTGCAGATATTTCATTCGAAAATGAGGTAGTTTCAGTCAAATTGAACCATGAAAAGGAGAGTTGAGTAAAAGTTATTCAGTTTGTTCATTTAATGAAATATCAAATCACTTGAATGAAGCTTCTCAAACTTTATTTAAAGATGAGCTTTAATTATGGAGGACAGATTAAATGAGTCCTCTCTGTTTGAACGTCACATTTATTCATAAAACGTAGAGTACATCTGTCGCATGTAAGGAAGACTGAACTAACTAAGGGGTCTGTGACTCTGCCCTACTTATGTGAGGGATTATGTGGCTCTGCATGTGGGTCCCAGATCTTCACTGTTTGTGAGATGAAGCTATTTTCTGCCATCTCCTGTGGTACCTCACTTAAAGGTGTGTGAGCATCAGCTATCTGTCAGTGGAATGTCAGACTTTTGATTCAGCTTATATAGAAATCTTGTACTCAACATCCCCAAACATTATTTATTCTTCTACATGTATTAGTAAGCAACAAATTTAACACGAATCTCCACATTTTGATTTATTCTTTTGGGCTTCTTCCCACACACACACGCTCCGCGCACCCTTTGTGCCAAGACTCCCTGTGGTGTCTACAGACTACAGCAGCAGCATTCAGAGCTCCAATTTTAGTTTTGCTTTGCTGTTTTGTCAGCAGAGGAAGCAGCATAGTGCATGACTCATTTATGGAGCAGCTCACAAAGATGAGGATTTTCATTGACTTTTACCTGAAACACATCTGAAACGGGAGAGCAAAAAATAAATCAATAAATGTGTTCAGATACCTTGAAATAGGGGAAGTGTTCGGTCATGAAGCTGTAGATCTCACTGACGGGCAGGCTTCCTGTTTTGCTGTTCTTTAGAGCCATGAAGATCAGGATGCTGCACACGCAAAGCAAAGAAGATTCATGTTTAAATCATTTAGGGGCAAAGCGTTGCCCATCATTTTCATAATAAGCATTTACATGTTCAAATTTTTAACAGCTCTGCGGCCAGAGATGAAATACTGCAAAAGGCAGGAAAATGCATGAAAGCTATGGGATGAAAACAGATAAAAGTATTAGTATGTAAGTATGTCATAAATGCTTCATGAGCTATAGAATATGCTGTTCCAAAATCATGTAATTATTAGACTGCTGGGAGACTCCAGGATGTAAAATGTAAATGTTCACACCTGCAAGCCTCAAGGATAAAAGATTAAATAAAAGCAATAAAGTGTAATTGACATATTTCTACAGGTTTATTTGTATAATGATGCTATTTTCATAGACAGACAGACAGACAGACAATATACAGATAGATAGATAGATAGATAGATAGATAGATAGATAGATAGATAGATAGATAGACAGATAGACAGATAGACAGATAGATAGATAGATAGATAGATAGATAGATAGATAGATAGATAGATAGATACCTGTATGAGTAAACAGGCTTGGGGAACACAGACTGTGATGGACTTCCGTGGTGTGATGAGGTTGACAGACTTGGCAGTGAATACTTTGAGTTGCTGGACTGGACACTTGTGGGGTAAAGTTTAGATGACAACTGCAGAGAACACACACACACGTTTCAATGTAGAGGACAGTAGACTCGGTCTGCCGCTCTTTTACTTAAGTAAAATGTCATCGCCGTAACTAATTTCTTTTTTTAGTCAAATAATTCAGTTCTCTCTCCACCTCTGCACACACGGTGATAATAATAATAATAATAATCACATTCATTCTATTTTAACCCACACCTTCGCTCACCTGGTGAATAGGACTTGATGAACTGTAAGGGGGATAGCCTGAAGACAGGAAGCAGGAAGGTTCCACAGCAGGAGCAACAGGAAGCTCTGCGTAGGTGCGAGGGGACCCCTGGGAGAGTAAAAACTCATTTCAATGATTTTCAAAAATCACCTGTGGCCTGATAAAGCTCAGGCTAGTTTTCGGACATGAGAGCAACAATTCTTAGACTTGCACAAAGCCTGCGATGGAATAAAGTGATGATGAATCCAGACACCTGAATGCTGCCGTTGTGCATCTCCTGCAGACAGCTGAAAGGAGCCTGGCTGTTTTGGAGACAAGCCGCAACCGTCACGGCTCCGTCGCTGAACTGCCGACGGTAAGGGTGGAAATGGTGAGAGTCGGGGCCTCGACCTCCTCCGGACAACATTCCCGACCCTGAACAAATGATCCCGTCAGTGCTGTGCCTCCTGATGACTGCAGCCCTCAAACAGAAGGTGTCGCAGATGTTACCGTCCTCCTTAGTCTACAATCGTCACGCCGGTGGATAAAAACGATTAGACAGTCGTTAGGACAGGCTTCAGTCATGAACTGTTTACATGGCTATCAGGTGATGGTTTGGGGGTTCTGGAAACAATCCCGTCATACATGCAGTTTTTATTCTGGATATAGATCAAAAAAAGTCAATTTCTTTGTTTTGTTATCCAAAGATTTGGGAGAGATTCTTCACTGAGCTGCTAAACCACAGAGTACAGTGCTGGATCAGATTTATACGCTCTCATTCTCAGTCGCCGCACTTTTATCCACAGCCGTGTTCCGACTGCGAGGATCTGATTAGTCCGTTGGTGCTACCCGACACCAAAATGTTTGACCTTTTCCTAATTTTCTATAAACATGGCCCTATACTTGCACATTCAGGCAACTCTACCCTACCCATAATTCTTAGTGGTGTTTCACTTCTGGTATGTATGTCTTCTGTCCTGGCCAACGTTTAGTCATATTATTCACCTTTTTCCCGACGTTGCCTGTTTAGCCATGTTTCATAGTGGAAGCTGTTTTTTTCCCCCCGTCTAGTGTGACTGTTCAAATTCCTCACACATTCTTTTCTTCCAAAGATTCGATAAAATGTCTAAACATCACCACCAAATGGAGATCACAGATGCTTTTGTTTTGATTCGTAGGCTCGGAGGATGAAGTCAAAGCCTCCGCCCTGGTGACTTAGGGAATGGTTAAAAGATACGAAGCAATAGAAGACGATTACAGCTCCATAGTCATGGCTAACTATGTCAGGTTTTGAAGAACTAGGTGCTGAAGGTGTTGGAAGTATTGCTGAATTACGAGCATTTCACTTTTGCTGAAAGCAGGAGATCGAGAGAGTCAGAATCAACTGATGAACTCTATAATTAAACAATTATAAAACTATAAAACATTCTTTTCTTGATGTGCAGTATTTCTGATATCACTGAGAATATGTTGTGGCATATCAGGTGCCCCACAGGCTTGAAAAGAAATATGAACAATGACAGATTAAAACATTTGTCCTTGGGCCATATTGGCCTCAGAAAAGTCCTCTCTGCAAGTATACTCATCTTCATTTCACGCCATAAACACCACTGTGTGTACTGAGTGCAGTGCAGGTGATAAAGATCACTGAGGCCGAATCGAAAGATAGCCAGAATTACACAGGAGAGGCTGATTGAGGTAAAAGGATGGCTTCAAGCCAGCGTAGCATGGTACCTGTGATTCTGCCATCTGCTGGCAGGAAGTCCCACAGGACTCACAGGTGCAAAAGTTGGCCTGGGGCGTCGATGTTTTAGACTTGCTGCTGCTGGTGGGAAATGTAGAATTCGACGATTCTGTCATCCTGCTCCACGTTCTGCTCCTGTGAAGCGTTCAAATCAGGATGAATCTAACAGGTGATCGACAACCTGCCGTCCATCGTTCAGCCATGTCCAGTTTCATTTGGATCCGGCTCAGAGGGACGATACGTGAACTGACTGGCCTGTACGGTCACGGCATCGTATGTCTGTGTCAGCTCTTTTGTAATATTCACATTCTAGGCTGAAGTTGTACCAAATTAGTGTTCTGTATCTGAGTCATCTCTCATCTCTGGCTATCAGATGGCTGTGAGAATGCTGAGATTGGCAGGGATTAATGTTGACATCTCTTTACCTCAGTCTGTACACACAAACTTGATGCATTCTATTTTCATTCATTTAGTGTTGCACAAATTATAACAGTTGTTGTTGTTGATAGCAGATCACCGCAGGAACCATCAGGACAAAAAGATCACACCTGACAATTGGAGCTGAGTGTTACGGCCTGGAATGTGATTATAGCCTTTGAATTATGGCATCAGGTAAGTGAAGGAACACAGGCTGTATTCTATTTTTGATCTACGTTGCTGTTAACAACAATTCTTATCACCGCACTTTCCAGATCTTGTCTACAGAATCATTATTTCACCATAAATCTGCGAGATACGACATATGGTGCAGTGAAACGGTTCCATGAGGGCAGCTGGGGGAGCAGGTCAATTCGTTTTCACCATCATCTTTGATCTTAGGTAGGACAGTGCCTCATGCGGCTGATTTCACTGTGGTGTTATCTGATCCCTGGGGAGGGGAGAGACACGTGGCCAAGGTTCCAGTAAAGGTAATCTCACCCCGACATAAACCAAGCTCATTAAAACTTCCAACAAACCATGGCTGTTATGTCACTCGAAGCGAAATAATGCTGAGGCGGACAGAGTGAGTGTGTGTTTGTGTGTATGTGGCTACAGTGTGGAGGGGAAAGTTGAGAAAATGCCGTTGTACCATTATAGCAACAAACCCTCTCACCTGCGAACAGACACACAGCTATACGCATTTGCACAAAGTGAAGTCGAAAGTGCAGCATGATGACAGTGCGTGCAGGTTGTCAGCATCAAATTGATGAGAAACACAAGTATGAAAAAGCATGAGCTCGATCTGGGCTTGTGTGTGGCTGCAAGGTGGGTGGATGATGGATGCACTGGTATTCAAAACTGTGGCGTCACACAACTTGTAATATGTCCAACAAGCGGCAGCGTTCTATTAATAATGCAGGCCTCTACACCTATAGCATAAATGAACTATGTGCGGTGTGTGAAATAATAGCTCCTGTGTTGTCTGAATATCGTACAAACTGACTTTCAGAATAATCTGCAAAGAACACATTTTTGCAACAGATGAAAAAACAGTACAAAGTACAAAGGGCTGCCACAGCACTGATTTCTTGGACATGTCTTCCGTCTGCTTTATTGTCCACTGGACTCCTCCACCATGTGCTGTGGGTGGGACACAACATGAATGTGTGACAGTAACTTGTGCATTAGCCGTCAATAAGTTACAGCACACCGATTATACATAGGTAGATGGTATATGTAAATAATCCTACCACTACTACAGCAATGATGAAGTATCTGAATATGCAGACAATTAACAAGTCGGTGTCTGGGTGAATATTTATGGGAACGTTAAAAGAGAGACATTATTTTTTTATTTTATGGTATATGCAACGTTGGCAGAGTTTATGATCTGACAGGATAATAATATGTGCCTAACGTTGAGATCTTGGCAGCAACGTTATTGAAAATAAAGTGTTGAAGTTTATCCTTGGGGTGGTTCTCTCAGGAACTTCATCCAAAACGTTTTTCACTTTAATCACGATTCAAGTCAAATGACACAAAAGGTATGACACTTCTGACATAGCTGCTGAAAAGAATCTTGGTCTCCTTAGTGTAATTTTCATGTCTCATAATAAGGTTATTGTCTGCTCTGAACCTTGGCTCTCAGTTCCCACAGCACTGAGAAATGGCTCTGGGCCTGCACGGTGTGACTGGCAGGAATAATGAACTATGAACATCTACTTTTCCACTTTCATTAATCATGTAATTATTGAGATCCCCGCTTTGCTGCATTAGGAAACTTATTTGCTGGAGAGAGTCTGAAGAATAGACAAAAATAAGTGAAAACAGATATAAAGATGTGTGACTGCACAGAATGTCAACAGGCTGTTAAAGAGCAACAGTATCAGTGACGATGACAGAATGTGCAGTCAACGAGGGTCAAAGATCAATTCTGTCGCCTCGGAAGATTGAATCTTTTCCAAAGTGATGATATTTAGTTAACTGGCATGATTATGAGCTGCATAACTGTTATTCGTTGACAGAATACATCACCAATGGAGCTCCTGAGTTTTGGTGAGGTAGCTGTCATGGGCGTAGGCTAACTGACATGTACACTTGGCAAAAACACCAAAACATAAATAACAAATAATAATAACAATGATGTAAAGGTTAGTAAATGCAGCATGACATGAAAAACTGAAAGAAAGTCACACTCAATCGGCTCTAGTAAGCTAGCATCGTCGTTAGCATTCACAATGCTACTAGCACCTAGCACCAGACAGGCCATTACAGAGTCCCACGAAGCCAAATCTACAGCCAACACCGAGAGGAACGGCCTGAACGCCCTCAGCCATGTGTAAAGGAACAAAGGCATTATTTTTTTGACTCATTGTGACTCAAACACTAAAAAGCTTGAATATAAACTATGCTGTAAAATATCATGTGTGGTTGCACTAACCGTCGACGCAGTGGAGTCAATGTATAACTGTGTCTTCTAACGTATCGATCAAACTTTAGAATTCCAATCAAATGTGACACTCAAAATGTCATAATTCTCAGGAAAATTATGTCCAAACTTCGTCGCTGACATTTGCATTTTACTGTTTACTTATCTGGGTTTCAAATTAAAATGTTCAGCCCTTATACTGCGTAGGATGCAACTCAAAAAAAGGAACAAAGTCAACGAAAAACATTATGTAAAAACACCACGGAGATCACGGAGACCAATGCATGCGCAGAAAAAGGTTTACTAGAATAAAATAAAATCGCCAAAATATGAAGCACATAATGAAATTTCAAATGGAGCAAAATAAGTAAAAAGTAAGACAAAATGAATTCAAACATAATGTAAAAAAAAAAGGAGAATGACACAATTATTCAAGTAAAAAAATGAAAATAAATAGTGTGAAGTTTCTTTTCGTTCATGAAATGTTAATCCACGGTGTTATTTTTTCAAATCTCGCTAAACCGACACTGACTCATCGCCGTCATCTCTCATTCCTGACAGCTGTCAAAGTTACCACGCAACCTCCAGCAGATTACCTACGTGTTTCTCACCACAGGTTAACCTGAACACAAAGGTTTATGTAGTACAACCTCTGATCTTTGATGACTGTGCTTAGAACACATCTGTTTATTTCCAGACTAATTGTCTGGATTATATAATGACAGCGGGAGTTTGGCAGTATTGTGAGACCGCAGCTGCACAAAGTTCAAAAAGAGACAGAGATTAACCCCTGCTCCACATCTACAGCCGTCTACATATACGGTAAACTCTCTCTTACCGATCAGCTACTTTACAAACACGGAGGCAAAAATGCATAACACGTGAAGAATAAAAATGCATCCTGACGCTTAGCAAGCAAATATGGCACTCGGGTCAATATAAACACCGAGATCCAAACTGTGGAAAACTTTGAAATAAACTCACCCAGCCTTTAAAGTCACTGCCCTCTTCCTTCTTATACTTTCATTCAGATTTTCCCGCTCAATCCTGTAGCCTCCGTCAGCATATTGAGTCCATTTCCTTTATGGAGGAGTCCACCTCAATCCCGCTTCACCTTGACAGTGTGGCAGCTCTCTTAGATTGACTGTCTAAATGTGTATGGAAGTGGTTTAAATTTTTGGCAGCATAGAATATCATCCTCGCTGTGTGTGTATGTGTGTGTTTGTGTGTTTGGCACGAGTCCAGGCTAGCCCAGCAATAAGATATACAGAAAGAAAAACCTGCTGCAACAGGTTCCCAAAGGCCTACTGGTGCAATCATTGGCAGCTGGCAGCCTCTCTTCCTCCCTCCATCAGTCTTTCTTTGCCTGACTGAATGGTTACTTGTCTGAATGGGACATAAGATACACTACTGATCACATCCAGTGGCAGGGAGTGGGCACCATGCCCTGCTTTCTGAGCTCGCCCAAGGCAAGGGTGTTTAGCTGTGATCTTCCACTAAACTGTTTCTTACTCAACACGCACGAGCACAGGTAAACACACAGCAACGAGATTGTTTCAACACCTGGAGTATACAAAAACACAAGTTTTACATGGTTACTCAGAAATGACATTAAAAAGTAAATTAAAAAAACGTAATCTCAGCCCCTGTCCCCCTAGCCCCCACTTCAGCAGACTCCAGGTTACGTCTGAGTCGGGAAGGTCTGTGGGCCAAAATAATGGAATTCACTGCTATAAAAGATTTTTTCAAATAGTTTTGTTATAATTGAGGCAGCCAGAGGCTAGCATGAGCTACTACACTATTAGCACACATAATGACTGTGTACATAAATCCAGTGCCTGAACAAAAATAGCCATACATACATATATTTTCTAAATACATCCACAAAAAATAAATAAATAAAAATACCCACTTCAACTCATCAAAAAGATGAAAGCATATTTTGTGTTGCCTGCTCTCAGCTGATATATTGGATAATGTTCTGCTTTACATCTACCTATAATATACTTTTACTGCATTAATGAAACTGCAGCATTCAGCTGACCGTCATGCTCTGGGTCCTAATGTGCAAATGGATGTTCCAACAAAGTCCAAAAGTTTTGGTACAAACGTAGGACCATAGTACACTTGACCACCTTCGCTGCAGCACCGGTCAGAGATATCAATTAGTCGAATATAGCATAATCAACTGTTCAACAATAAAAAAAATTCAAAAATCCCCTTTAATGCAAATATGGCTCTGGACCCTGAGGTCGAATGGAAATTCGGTTTCTGGTGCAAACAATAAACTTTTTCCATGTGACTTCAGAAATCATTTGATATCTTGTTCCAGGCGTCACACCTTCACTTGGCTGCATAACTGATGGAAAATCTATAAGTTATATTCTACTTATATCATAGAATATATGTACTATACTTTCCATTGTGAGGATGAGAAATTATTTTACTTTAATTGTCAATATTTAAGTACAGTCATTATATAAATAAAATAAAAGAATCCTTTTGATACTGTAGTCAAATTAACATCAGCAGTGAAATGACTTTTAGTCCCGTATACCTTCTGATGGGTCAGTTTTACTTGTCACTAAGTCATTCTTAAATGAGAGACCTTTTACTCAAACGTAACTTTAAGGTACGTTATCCATCACTTCTTACAATGAGTAGAATATGATAACAAGACATAAATACCATTGAGTAGCAACTATAGATTAGCGCAAAGATCTGATAGCGCTGCAACATGATGTCATGTGACACTCCTACTGTGGTGGGGAAAATGGCCTATAGTAGTTTATAGTCATAACTAATGGAAATGAATTCAAATTCATTCTACTTAATAAACCCATGTGTGAGAGAGAGACTTGAACCTGAGCTGAAACTTTCAGTGTAAGATGGGAGGAAGAATGTTACCTCCAAAGAGAAATAAAGGAGAAAGCGGGATAGGGAGAGGGAGAGGGAGCAGAGGTATGTCAATACAGGTAGATTCCTATCCTATCCTCC
Organism: Brotula barbata; assembly: GCA_900303265.1. Taxonomy (NCBI): domain Eukaryota; kingdom Metazoa; phylum Chordata; class Actinopteri; order Ophidiiformes; family Ophidiidae; genus Brotula; species Brotula barbata. The sequence goes on along the minus strand of OMNV01026123.1, from coordinate 118,441 downwards.
CAGTGAACCAGGAACACAGCAGCAGCCTTAGCTCTTAGCTATACCTTGAACAAACTGTGTCCTCAGTGAGAAGGCGAGGCAGAATGACAGAGAGACGGGGGATTAATTACAGATTGAATAAACTCTTGTGTTACAGTGTGAGGCCTCTGCAGAGCAAAGCTTCTGCTGCAGGCTCTTTCTGCCAACGTTTTCCAGGAGGGTGTCATGTGGGAACAGATTCCACGGGGCAATTTTGTGAAAGTCTCATTGTCTTCTGGGTAATAATTGCTCGGGTGCTCAGCGGTTCTCAGTTTCACTATCAAGTTCTCCACGGCTGAAACATTTTGAACATTTTATCATTTAAAAACAACAGAGATGGATTCATCCGATCATTGCCCAACCTTCAAGATGTTTGCATTCCATGCGATTAAGGCAAAAATAAATAATACATTTTATTTGTATAGAGCCTTTCTCAAGGCTCAAAAGTAACATAGGACATAAGCCAAAATCAGCAGCAATTGAACAAAGCAGCACAGATGAAAGCAAGAGCATGGGCCAAAAATCAAGATATGGGCCAAAAATCAAGATATGGCCAAAAATCAAGGTATGGGCCAAAAATAAAGGTATGGGCCAAAAATCAAGATATGGGCCAAAATCAAGACATGGGCCAAAAATCAAGATATGGGCCAAAATCAAGATATGGGCCAAAAATCAAGATATGGGCCAAAAATCAAGATATGGGCCAAAAATCAAGATATGGGCCAAAAATAAAGGTATGGGCCAAAATCAAGATATGGGCCAAAAATCAAGATATGGGCCAAAAATAAAGGTATGGGCCAAAAAATCAAGATATGGGCCAAAATCAAGACATGGGCCAAAAATAAAGGTATGGGCCAAAAATCAAGATATGGGCCAAAAATCAAGATATGGGCCAAAATCAAGATATGGGCCAAAAATCAAGAGCGTAGGCTAAAACAGCAGGAGATGAAGACACAGACAATAAAAATCAAGATCAGAAACCAATCATAACCAAGTCATAAACTTAGCCGAAAGGCTGAAATAACACTACAAGAAAAGATGTTAAATTCAGATATAGAGCGAGGTCACTGAGAAGTTCAATGCCCACACAAAGCCGGATAAATCTGGACACATTTTTCAATGTTTTGTCCTGCTGTCAACACTGTTTAATTCTACCAAAAACTAAGCTTTTCAGGATCACTCTTGCCAGAATGATCCTGGATTTCACCAAGACATAAAACATAGTACAAATGTTGGTCTATTGTCTAGTTCGTTATTAAAGTTAAAAATAGTTTTGTGTTATATACTGTGAGATACCATGAGATACCAGGGGTGGGATAAATGGTGCATTCAATGTCAAAAGATTTCAAAACTTAAATTAACTAACAAACTAACTAATTCCAACAGATCATTTCCTTTGTCTGTGCCTGCGCTGCATATACATATATATATATGTATAGGTGTGTGTGTGTATGTGTGTGTGTGTGTATGCATGTTTCCTCCAATTGCAATTGGCAGTCTTGATTTCCTTCGGATGTGCTGGTCTTCCTTTTACTTGATGGGTAGTGTAGTGCCTGAGGCGATTTTATTGCAGTCCTAATTGCAGCCACCACATGGAGGTATATCTCCCATCAGCGCCCAGCCACTTGTGATGTCATACACATGACTCCCCAAACGCTGACGTCCTTGGTGGGGAGAGAGAAGAAGGTGGTCTGCCAGGAGAGCTTTTTTATGATATCTGCCTCACCTAGAGTAAATCAATAGGTGAACACCCAGTGGAAGGATGGGGAACTTCTCTTAACGCAAACATGGTCCCAATGGCGTCCGTCCTTATGAATTACTCTATGTAATATGGTACGATTGTGTATCTCTGCTCCGAGGCCCGTACAATATATATCTCGATACGCCGCCAATGATCCGTTACATTAATGACACGTGCAGGAACTATCAATGCGATACAATACGATTAACCCCCAATTCCGATGCAGTGCAATTCAACATTTTGATCCTACAAAAGGAGCTACGATTTGAATTGCTGCTTAAAATGGAAACAAAATGGAAACTATCATTGGCAGTCACCAATGAATCTGAGCCTGAGGCAGGTGAAGATGCACATCCTTATGCTAAGCTAGCATAAAGATCTTGAGGGTGAAAGGGTCCGTTACATCCAATGCAATTCTCTCAAAGTAGGTCTCAATAATTGGCCTTGGAATGAGGGGTTTCTAAACGTTGGCTTTGGAGCAGTTAATTGACACTCTGGGCAATTACTACAAATGTTTTCTACCTCTTTGTGGATCCCTGGCCAGACGAACCGCCGGGAGATAATCTCGCTAATCTTTTCAACTCCTGCAATTCAATTCAATTCAATTCAATTTTATTTATATAGCGCCAAATCACAACACAAGTTATCTCAAGGCACTTTACAGGTAAAGCAGTTCAATATATAGAGACCCAACATTCCCCATGAGCGAGCACTTGGCGACAGCGGCAAGGAAAAACTCCCCTTTTAAAGGGAAGAAACCTTGAACAGAACCTGGCTCTAGGAGGGCGGCCATCTGCCTTGACCGGTTGGGTTGAGAGAGAAAGTGGGAGAGGGTGGGGAGACACAAAGAGAGAAAACAGAGAGCAACTGAAAC
>OMNV01026123.1:83246-115788 GCA_900303265.1 Brotula barbata | reverse complement strand
TAGATCAATATGATCGTCTGATATAAGATCATTTATTAACACAGCTTTGGATGACAGAGATCTAATGTTTAGAAGTCCACACTTAATTCTTCTATTTTGTTGAATTACTGTAGCCGTGGTGTTAATTTTTATTAAGTTTTTATTCATAACTTTTTGCCTGCTTACTTTATGGTTCATTGATTTATGAGGCTGGGGGGCAGACACAGTCTCTATGGGACTTTGGGTGGGTAACTGCTCTAATGGAAGCACAGAGAAGCGTGTAGGACTGCAACTCTGTCTCCTGGTCTCAACTCTGAGTTGTCACGTGTTTGGTATAATAAACTTAGCCATGTTTCTAGAAATGAGAGCTGCACCATCCAAAGTGGGATGTATGCCATCTCTCCTAATCAGACCAGATTTTCCCCAAAACGTCTTCCAATGCACCTTCTAACTAACTCCAAACAAAGTCAGTTGGTATCCCAACTCCTTGGTAGCTGGGATACCAAGATGCTCCTGGTATCCCAGGAGCATCTTTGGTCCCTAAACTCTGCCTCCTCTTCCAACGTTGTCTCATCTGGGGGATCCACTGCACCAACAAGAACATTTGCAGGAAGAAGACTTCCCACAGGCCTCAGCTGAACAGAGGATGAATTTATCTTGGGTCTAACTACATTTAATTTCACGTTCATTCTTCCTCTGTATTTGAGCCATAAGAGCTACAAGCACTCAGTTAGGACAAACCTCCAGTAAGGCCAAACATCCATCCATCATCTATACTGCAAGGTCCAACATTTCCCTCCAATTTGACATAATTGTGGTCTATAGTCCAAATGATTTTTTTAATAATAATTGTTCAAAATCTACATTTGCCCATGGTCCACACGTTTTCATAAAATTATGTAGATAATGTTTTGAACTATCCTTCTAACACACACACACACACGCACACACACAAACTCACACACACCACAAAAAGGTCCAATCCTTCTGGCTGGTAAGAAACATTTCTAACCATCACATCACCAGAGAAGAAGAAGGGATCGTAATAGGGCTTAGTTGCCATAATTGTCCATAAGAACTTTTTGCAAATGTGTGTTTGTGGAGCAAATTAGACCTACATACACCCATCATGTGATAAATATAGCCAACTGTTTCATTCAGATTAGTGGTTAACAGGGGAAGATGGAAATACAAACAATGCCCTATCTCGGAATGTTGACAAATCATTTACAACATTCCTGCATTTGGTCCTGGATCCAGATATGTGCCAAAACTTTATGGATTCTTCCTTGGACTATGCCCCATCCTCTCAGGTTTCATCCAAATAAGTTCATGACTTTGAGTGATCTGGTAACAAGCCAACAGGCAAAAACGGAAAAGGAGGAAAAAGGAAATGAAATTGCTATCGCTTGTTCTTATGTTGCAAAAACTTTAATTTACTATGTATGTATTATGAACATGTCAGCAAACTGCTCAGATACTACAACAATGAGATCTAACAGTTGTTGTTCACACAGTGTATTTTCCACTCAAAGACAAAGTCTGATATCATGGTATGTAGATGATGAAAAGTGTATTTGTCTTAGGCTAAAGTGGTATTAGTCAATTTAGAAAAACATTCAAAACAGCAATCATTGAGAAAATTCATGATGTGTCCTCTGTCAGCAGGCCCAGTAGAGAGCATCACAGTGACAAGTAGGATTAAAGGCTGAAAGCTTCCAGACAGAACCAGTGTCAGCACTAATGATGGACTCCACATCAAGCTGTGTTGATTGGAGTGCACAGGAGAGTTTAAATGGTAAATACAAAAATGTCCGCCATCCCAGTCTTCAGTGGATCCATGGGATCAATGAGCTGATATGATTCATCTCCCTTCATCTCCTTGGCTTCTTTGATCTTCATGTTTCCAATTTTCGTCAGTTCATATTTAAGGGTTGGTGTTGGTATTAGCCCAGCTGGGAAATTCATTCAGACTGAACATGGCTACACCCCATGTGTTTATGGCGATGTTGATGGTCACGACTCCAATGATGTTAAGAAGGAATCCAGCTTTCGCCTGGAGACAACAGAATAATAATACTCAATAAAAAAAAGAAGATGGGCGTGGAACCTCTCTATTGATTTTTCTACTGGACTGAAGAAAGTATGTGCACTGCAGCCACTGCCAATAAAACTGGAGTTGTACATTTTGCCCCCCCAAAAAACTGAATAAATGTCGACGAACGAAGGTCTTACCATATCCAAGACTTTCAGGTTGCCGTAGGAGAAGGCTATTGCATTGGGTGGAGTGGCAACAGGCAACATGAAGGCCAATGAAGCACATATGGTGCAGGGCAACATGACGTACAGCGGGTGGACCTGAATGGCGGTGGCCTGGGAAAGAGAACATTCACGCACGTTAACCAGCCATTGTACATTATTATTATATATTATTTATTTGTGTAAATATGTGTTTAAGCCTTCATTACTGATGTAATGCTACCACTTACTACAGTGATGTAAAGTAACAAAGTAAAAATACCTCACTGCAGTACTACCACAGTATGTTTCGGGAGACTTTGTACTTTAGTGGAGTACAAATATTTAAGCAAATTCTTACTTTTTCGTAACTACACATCCGAAGGAAATTCTGTACTTTTACATCTCTACCTCTAACTAAACACGGTGGTGAGGGGTACAAAATGTATTCTAAAGTAAGTGATGTTCTCAACATGCAGACTGAAAAAAAATAGAGAGAGGGGTTTCACCATGGACGCCAGTATGGGCAGGAAGAGCGTGGTGGTGGCCGTGTTACTGGCGCACTCAGTGAACATGGCCACCAGCAGAGACAGCAGGATGGCGATGGCGAAGGGAGGGATGCCCCTAAGCGGTGCGAGACTCTCTCCCAGCCACACAGAAAGTCCAGAAGTCTTTATACGGTGTGGGGAAAACATAAGTTAGCATCCAAGGATTTAGACAAAGGATAACCGCAGAAAAATGTGCCCTTGAAAAGGTATTTCTGGATTACCTCACTTCCTTCGGCCAACGCAAATCCTCCTCCCAGGAGCAAAACGATGTTCCAAGGCATCTTTTCATGAACTATTTCCCAGTTGAGCAGGGTTGGAGTGACTCTTAGAGGCCTGTCTATTAGAAGAAGACATGGCAGAATAAGGAAAAACTCTTTTTTGATGACAAGTTCATTGTTTTCAGATTTCTGTTTTTACAACAGAAGTGCTAATGGTGAAGGCAAACGAAACGGAAGAAATGTTGCTGCTGTTCTTACGTTTACATTGACAATCACTCAAGATGTCACCTTAAAATCTGTCTCATAGTTTTAAAACTCGGTGACTTTAATCTTTGCGGCAGCTTTCTGTATACAAAACACGCCACTTTTCCACTGTTTGAGGAAGCAGCAATGACCTTTTTGCGTTCCGGCAAGAGTAGGTTATGCTTAACTTAACTTACTGAAGGAGGAAAACAGGCTGAACTGACTCTAAGTAATTTGTCTTCAGGAACAGGCGTGACCTTGGAGCTATCACAATACCACTCAGAAAGGACGTTTATTACAGAACACCGAGTCACCACGATGAGCTGTCACGTGGCAATAAAGGTTACTATCTGTATCTGTTACTATTGTAGAACACAGATAAAGAGCATAGATTTGACAAAACAATAAACGCCAGTCCCATAACTTCGAGACACACTCTTCACATGACGCAAACTGTGGTGCTAATTCAACTAAATACTTCTGATCATGCTGTTTAATGTAATGAGATACCAAGGATGATCACACCAAAAAGTGATTGGATTTAGGCTTTTTTTCATCTTTTTAACGCAGGAGTGTCATCATGGCACTTTGTTGCGATAAAAACCATCTTATCGCAAAAGTAAAGAAAACTGAGACAGTGGGGGACGTGGGGGTCACTATCCGGTGGTCATTCATTTAAAGGCTGTTTTAAAGTTTTATCACCTCGGAGCTCACATGGACAACAGACTTACTGTTACATAACCTTAGCGGTCAAAGTCTTGATTCTGAAAGTTGGTTTATGGTATAAAATGTTTGGATAACACAGGACTTCTTATTTTTCAAGCAGGTAATCACACACAAGACATATAGTTTGTTTGTGCCGTAGGTGTGTAGGCCCGCATTCGTGATGGAACGGATGTATTGAAACCTGCAGTGGAATGTTTAGGTGGTTGAACATTCAAATACCTGTTGGTGAAAAAAATCACACCTGAACAGAAAAGCTTTGAAATGGTCACATTGAAGACCACAGTGACCATGTGACCAAGCGTTAAAGGCCGCATACCCCTGGTCCACATACAAGCTCATCACAAACAGCTGGCCTACCCTCCGCTGAGGTCCCACCAAGTCCGGGAAGTTGAGAAGGGATGCAGAAGAACAGCGTTGACATGAATATGGCTGTTGTGCCATCTGTGACGTAGCTTTTGAAGAAACAGATTCAGTTCAGACAAAGAACACATGACCAGCATAATTACACACATTTTACATGAAACTGTATAACGTTTATAATGTTACAAAACAACTTTATAAAAGCTTTTATGGCTTATAAGAGCACCATACAAAACTAGGTCAACTGGCTTATATGACATCACAAAGGTTACTTCCTGATTATAACCTTGTTTCTAAAAGTTCAGGAAAAGTTTTTGGTGCCTTTTTTATGGTGTTTTCGCTTTCAGCAGCAACAGGAAGTAACCCTGGTCGTGTCATGAGGCTCTGTTTCCCGGACATTAGGCCATACAGCCAGAATCGTAGTTAAACGTGAGGTGCATGGGACCCCAAGAGAGAGATGTGACTTCCACTGCCTTCAGTATATTCCCCATCTATTAGCCTTGGGCTGAATGCTAATTTCAAATCAAATTGATAGAGAAGCTCCTAATGCTGATCGCAGATGACCTGCCAACTTTGATCCAGATCTGATATCGCCACGTCAACCAGACAAACAAACAAACAACAGCGTCTTCTCAGTTCCCTTTAACACATTCAACCTTCCTTATTTTATGATCTCAAGAATGACCGCAATTATTGAATTTAAAATAAAATCTAGTGTTTTTGAGGATGGACCCACTGGTCTTTACCTCGGATTTTAACGATTGATCTGTTCATTTATTCATGTCTTCACTCAGGAATCAAGCGAAAAGCGGTGTGAGAAACTGTCATCATACTCATTGAACAGCACAGTGGCCCAGCCGGGTATGAACCCAGGATCCCTGGTGAACCACAGAAGAACCAACAAGATGAAGATAACCAGGACGCAGCCCTCAGCAAAGGTCATCCTGCCCAGCTTCCTGTACTCCTGTCTGATCACCTGATATCCTTCACTGTCACCTCTCCTGCTTTTTCCACATCCAAAGGTTTCTTTAAAACTGGAATGACAGCGACAAATCCATATCAAAAATGCTGTCTTCATAATCTGCTGGTATTAATTATAATACATCGTGAATGGCTTTATGGAACTTACTTGACGCCCAAATACAAAATCTGCAGCCACAACCAAGACAGTACGAGCATTAACAGCATGTTGGGAAACGAGAAGCCAAACCAGCTTGCAAAGTTGATGGTTCCATTATTTCTTGGAAAAAGTCTGGAGATTGAAAAGAAAAAAACAACAACAGCTGTATTATCCGCATAAAAACATATTTATTCAAATTTACTATAATAGATGAGGGCGTTACCTCAACAAAAGTTAAAACTGTAACAACAGAAAAAACAAAATCCGAACTGATGAGGATGGAAAATTTTCCTATCCAACAAAGTCGGATCTATACATGTACATCTAAAACTTTACAATGTTGTATTAAAGCTGAGAAAAAAAACTACGACAAAAAAACCTCACAAATATCGTAGAAAAAACTCAGAAAAGAAAAAGAATTTTTTTTTCTCTCCTAAATTTGTAACAATGCACGTCACACCAGCTCAAGTGACAACAGCGTCCATTGTACACGAATGACAGTTGAAGCGAAGCAAACGAAAGCTACGGCCTCATCCAAATCACTGTGGTGCTGATGTCTCATATCATAAATTCAGAAGTGGGTCACTTTTTTTCCTCACAAATGTGTAAAGGTTTTTTTTAATCATCATTTGTGAGTGTTTTTCAAGTCATTCACAAAAATATAACTCTATAAAAAAAAATATGTAAAAAAAAGATTGCCATTTTTAAAATGGAAAAACAGATGATGTAAAATAAAAACCAAATGATAAATGGGACTTGCAGGTTCCCTGAAATAAAGACCACATCCCTGAGTTGTGTTGTTGCGTTGGATACAAAGGGGTTTAAATCAAAACCTATTGAGTGAAAACCCCGATGCATATGTGCGTGTGTGTGTGTGCGCAGAACGTACGCGTCAATCTGGCCCTTCAGAATGACATTGGGTGTGGTTCCGGTGAGCGTGGCCGTCCCTCCGATGCTGGCAGCGTAGCACACACTCAGACTCATTCCTTTTGACAGCTGCAAATACTTCTTCTCCCTCTTCAGTCTGTGCAGCTCTGCATCCAGTTGTGCGCCTATTTTTTCATATTAAATTCAACATTTAACAAATTTATTATTTCCATAACCTTTCTGAATGAAGTAACCTCACACCAACTATAGCTTGAACTCCCATGTTGTCGGCATTGATCAGAAATCAGGACAGGTCTCCTCGCACTTGTCACAGTCTTTATTCCGAAGATTATATCAGAGCGTTTGAGTGTAAAAGTGTGAAAAATATTTTACTGTATTGTTCTTACTAAACCATGATGTGTACATTAGCGAGGACACAAAATATTAGGTGAAATCTCCTTATCATCCAAAAAAATTTACTTCTGAAAGAAAAGAAAAAAAGTTCTGATATCTAGAACAAGACAGAAGACGTACCGGGGTCAGTGCTGCTGTCCGGTAGTTTGGACTCGTTCAGTTCGTTGATTTTTTCCATCTCGAAGGTCTGGTTTTCATGACCTTCCTTTGCGTCCGACAGGCCCGACTCCCCATCCTCGGCCTTGGCCTCGGTGTCAGACAGCTGCTGCAGCACGGCGTTGGCGATGGGCACCATCATGGCCGTGGACGCCGTGTTACTGATCCACATGGACAGAAAGGCTGTGGTGCCCATAAAACCAATCATCAGCCTGTAAAAGACACAAAAGAAAAGGTGAGACAGAAAGGGGAGATGGAGGGGAGCGTGGAAGGACAACAGAGGTCTTGATTAACGTTTGGAGGTTCACCACCAAGTCATTCTGTAACTCAGAGTCAAAGTTTTTTGTTTTTGGAGAACCCAAACTCCAAACTATTTCATTATTTACATTTTGGACTGGTTTCTTTTCAAATTCTTTGATTTGTAATTTTAAATTCATTTGTAAAGCATTTGAAGTACTTTTGTGTCTGAATGGTGCCGTAGAAATAAACTTATCTTGCCTTCCCTATAAGTTGTATATATGTATGAGTATTTGCACATTTTTAACACTTCAGGTTCCATCCAGCCTTTCCTCGTGAAGTCAGAGCCGTGTTTTGCTGCCAGTGTCCTTTCAATATTCTTGCGGCGCGGAAACAAAAGCATAATTGTGGAGCCACTCCCTCCCATTGAGTAGGCAAACATTCTGCCGGTGACACCAATCCAGGAATGTGGTCGGGAATTGATGCTAAATCAACCAGTTTGTAATGTAAAATGTAAGGAACAACAACTTACAGAGACGGCTTCACGCCCATGAGCAGCAGCACTAGAAGGGCGATCCTCCTGTGCAGGTTCCAGTGCTCCACAGCAATGGCTACCAGCAGCCCACCAATAAAGAGCATGTTGGAGTCTTTCAGGTACTGCATACAAACCTAAACAGAACAATTCAATCGGTGGTCTTACAAAGCTTCCAGGCCTCTTACTGGGTATGTGTGTGTGCATTTGTACAGTCAGACTGAGTGATGGCGAGACAAAGAACTGAGGAGTCAAAGTACCAGGTCTGATGTCATGATGCCCATCATAGGGAAGAGAATTACAGGCAGCAGAGCGGTCACAGCCAGAGGGATACACTCGGTGCACCAGTACAGCGCCATCAGGATTATCACATAGCCACATCGTGCTTCCTGTGACAACAGACCAGGAGAGTGTACAACGCATGATTAATACACTGTGTGCGTTCAATAAAATCACACAAGATACCTTGTTCTTTGCCGTGGGAAAATGACTAAAGACGAGGCGTCTTAAAAACTTAAAATAATACAAGTAATGAGAATAATTCAAAACAAAAGATCTAGGATACATCGGGTGAGGAGTTTATTGTTGGGATGAAGATGTTTGCAGTTGCATTTAGGGGTTAAGGTTAGTTTAGGTGAAATGATATGTTGGGATTGGAGTCCTGGTAGTAGTCATAGCAGCAGCAGCAGTAGTACTACATCTAGACGTAGTAAAAGACTAATTTAGAGTGGGATTTAGTGCAGTTGAGCTATGTCAGATAGAGTCCTGTTACAGATTATCACATTACTTTAAACATTGTTTGACACATTTTTCGGGTTATTTGCTTTAAGAGTAAAATATAAATTTTAATATTTCCCCTCAAAGCAGTTTCAATATAGTTTGCTACTTTTTGCAGCGTAGCTATGTATTAACGGAGTAGTTTGGCTACAGTTGAACTACTTTAAGCCATTAGTAGCTTGTAGCTTGAACAGGTCATTAATTGAAAACATGACACTTTTTTAATGGTTACAGGTTTGTGCTAATCTTTTCTTTGACTGCTTATTTTCACTATTCTGCCTAAATGAGAGGAATAACAAGTAAGCAGAGACAGACTTTTAAACCCACATGTGCTTATACACACATCAGGAAGTGTTTGATCCTGTAAACCTGGCATTGTTTGCTTCCTGGTTGCTTCACATAACACCTGGACCCAACATGAAACACACACACATCACAAAAGGTCAATCCAAAACTCAATAAAATCCTTTTTATGTTTATAGCGTGTCATTTATCTGCTCAACTTCAAAGAACTTTATAGGCGATTGATATGCAGGTAACAAGGACAACAGTTAAAATGAGTCGGTAAAAAGTTATAAGATTCAAAAAGAAAGAGGACAGCGGAGATCAGTGAGACTGTTGTATGCATAGATAATATCTAAAAGAAAAAGAAAAAATGAATTCAAAAAAGAAAATAAATTGTGGACATAGATAAAAACACAAATGATCATGGAATGAAACATTAAAACCAGAATAAAAGCAATCGAATGGAGTAAGAGAGAAACCCATGAATTGAAAATCACAGAAAAATAATAGTAAAGAAAATTTTGGACGATTCTGTAATTTGAATAAAAACTTACAAGAAATTGAATAACACATAAAATAGTTAAATAACAAAAAAGTTAATAAAAGTACTGAAGCTTTGTTCAAGCCATCTTTAGGGAGCAAGTGTGTAAATCCAATGTTGCACAGCATCACACACACATGTAAATTTGTTCTTACCGGACCAGGGACGGCAAGCGGCAGAGGCAGAATGAGTATGGGTATCAAAAATGTGAAAATATAATTTCTCCATCTCCAGAGACTTAACAGAGAGTCATGCATGATCCACGGGTGTGATGCACATCCAACGAGAAAGCGAGCAGGAGGAAGAAAATTAAATGTAGGAAAAAGAAATGTTTGCGCAGGATAATTTGTGGCACCGCTGCACCATTTAATAGAGAGTAACAGAGCATGTCAAAGTACGTATCTTTATCAACTAGGGACAAGATTAAAAATTAACTCGGGGAAGCAATCCTAGATAAAATAAGGAACTCATTAAAAGACTTTATCCTCAGTGAAAGACCTGACAGCTGATGTGAGGGAGACCCCCACAGTTATCATGGGGGGGGTCATAGTGTTTACAGTCTTGCAGGGCACAATTACACGGTTTTTAAGTGCGCCTGATTAAGTTTTTAGACATATAAAATATAATATACAGAGAAATACAACGTACAGCCCCTGACGCCTGTCGACATCAGTGTGTGCAGTTCGGCCCCTGTCCTCCAGGGGTCGTTGAATCCCCGCTTTAATAGCACAGTATCGCTTCCTGGAATAGTTTGCTGAGTCTTGATTTTTCTTTTAAATTTGTGTCTTTTAACAGAGGTGAAGAGAGCGAATATAAACTTTTTGTATCGTTTCAACGCGTTCTCCGGGTCAAGTTCCCGTTCGCGGTTGTTTGGTTAAGATTAGGTGCTGAGTTTTTGCAGTTAATGTGCGGCCCGACATGGAAGACTCGGACACAGCGGCGATTCTGCCCGAAGAAACGCCAACAACCACTGCATGTGGCCGCGAAGAAGACACCGATGGACCGACGAGCCGCGAAGAAGACACCGATGGACAGACGAGCCGCGAAGAAGACACCGATGGACCGACGAGCCGCGCCGGGCGACCGCCGTTCGTGTGCCCGCTGTCCGTGTCGGTGGAGCCCGTGTTGTTCCTGTCCATGTTTTCTATAGCTCTACAGGCTCCGCTGTCCACGCAGTACCTGTGGGACCGGATCAAGGAGGACGTGGGGTACAACGGAACCAAGACCCAAGGCTGCAACGCGTCAGGGCCCCCAGACCCGCTGGAACAGGTACAAAGGACCAGGCAGGGTCCCCGTACATAGAACGGAAAGGAGATCACAATATACGGAAATGAATTGTTAATACTTTAGGATAAAATTCAAAATGAAACTCTTTCAACATCGGTCGTCTGATCAAGTCTCAAGACAACAGCAGATCAGGACTGAACGTCAACAATATGAACAAATTAGGACGAAATGAGCTCCAACTGAAAAAATTCAAGCTTGTAAACTACTTCATGTATGTAGAGGAATATTGATTTTAGGCCAGGTTCACCATATGATCATAGTACAGACGAAGAAGAAACGATGGTTCATGTAAAAACATCTTAATGTTTACGGTGAGGTAAAAGTGTTTGTAGCTCCAGCTCAGCTTCTGTTCCAGTTCAGCTGACGTTATCTTGACGTTATTGATTGATCTTTTGCAGTCCATGTAGTCATGGCATGGCAAATTTATGAACCCTCAAATTTAGAAGTTTTGCTTTACTGCTCCTCTCAGCTTCAGATAAGTAAACAAACAAATAAATAAGAAAGATGGCCTTAGTACGCGTTGTGGACGTTAAGTTCCATAAAATTGAGATGAATGTTGTTAGTCCTTTATCTCGTCAAAATTCAGTTCAGATGGGGTACTTTTTTATTATTATGTTTTTGAATTTTCCAGGAGGTGGAAACATTGACAGCTCACTGGAATCTGTACATCAGTCTGGGAGGGTTTTCTGTGGCGCTGTTGGTGGTGCCCATCCTGGGATCATGGAGTGACTCGGCAGGTCGCAGACCGGTCCTAATCCTCCCCAGCCTGGGTCTGGCCCTTCAAGCAGCGGTTTATCTCGTGGTGATGTACCTGAAGCTGCCTGTGCCGTTCTTACTGGTGGGCAGGATTCTTAGCTCCCTTTCAGGTGACTTCTTTACCATCTTGGCAGGCTGTTTTGCGTATGTGGCCGATACCACTGACAGAAGGTCTCGCACCTTCAGGGTGGCTGTGCTGGAGGCCTGTCTGGGCCTATCGGGGATGCTGGCTAGCATCATTGGGGGGCAATGGAGGAAGGCACAAGGGTAAAATATATATACATGAACATTCATATAAAGACCACAGTACAGTCATTTTCCTCCTTTACCTGGCTATCTATGCTCATTATAAAGGCATACACACACACACACACACACACACACACATACCACTCTCTCACTTCCCCTTCTGACAAAAGGCTTCATGCTCCATCTTCACTGTGCACTTTAAAATCAAATGTTTGCATTGTTTTTCACTTCCTGTCTGTATTCAGGTACATCAACCCGTTCTGGCTGGTCCTGGCCACCAGTCTGGCAGCAGCTCTGTATGCTTTACTGTTTGTCCAAGAGTCTGTCCAGCCAGATCCAGGTGCCAAGCTCCTCACTCTGCGACACCACAGGGCTGTGCTGCGGCTCTACTCGAGAGGAGACAGAGCCAGCGTGGGTGATGTAAGACTTCAGAGATACAAGTTGTGGCTTTACACACTGTGTTTCTTTTTCGTGGTCACCGTGCACTTTGGTAGCCTGAGCCTGTACGTGTTGTACGAGCTGAGTTTTCCATTGTGCTGGGGGCCGGCCCTCATTGGCTATGGATCGGCGGCTGAGCAACTGGGCTACTTGAGCAGCCTGTTGGGGCTAAAGCTCATGCAGTACTGCCTGGCTGATTCCTGGGTGGCTGTCATCGGCCTGGCCTCCAACATCGTGGGACTGGTGGTCATCTCTGCAGCCAACACCACCCCGCTAATGTTCCTAGGTAAGAGGCTGTGGAGGCCGCAAGCGTCAGTACTCACCACTTCAAAGCGGCTCCCTACATTTAACCTACGTCCACAACAAGATGGATTTTAAGATTAAGCTCTTTTTATAGTGTAAATGACGTATGAGTGTCATGTGATGCTGGATTTGACAAAGAAGGACACAAGATGGCAGGCAAGGAGATACTTTGATTACCTTATTTTGTGTTATATACAAATAGTGTTTCACAGGAAGAGATTCACTTCATATTCACAGTGGTTGTTATGCGTCGGAACGCTACAAACCCTTCATGGAACAGAGATTTTGGATTCAACCTGAACAAACCAAAACATGGAATGACTGAAAGCTGCATTTTTGTGTGGACAGTCGTCTTTTCTAAAATGTGTTGAAAATGTGCAGTGTGTGTTTTCTGTAGCACTATGGTCAGTTTTCAGGCCATTGAACTGCCGTGCGTGTTCAGCGGTTCAAGTTTTATGTCTCTTGTCACGGTGGTTGTAAAGGTTGCTTTACTTCCTGACCTCTCTTCCTCTCACATCCAGGTTATGGTTTGTGTTTCCTCTTCATGACTCCGACTCCTGTGATCAGGTCCAAGCTCTCCAATTTAGTGAGTCCATCAGAGCAAGGTGGGATGATACACTGAGCGTGTAATTGTCACCGGTAATATCATGTTGATGTGTCTGTCTAAGGAAAGCATGTGTGGCGTTTTGTCTTTCTCTCCTCTTCCAGGTGCTCTATTTGCGTCTGTGGCCTGTGTGGAAGGTTTGTGTCTTCTCGTGGGCATCAGCCTCTTTAACTCCCTCTACCCAGCCACGATGCACTTTATGAGGGGATTTACTTTCCTGTTTGCTGCCTTCCTCCTCCTCATCCCCGCTGGAATCATTGGGTGAGTTTGCTTTGAATTAGAGCTGCAACTAATAATTATTTTTGGTAATCGACTCCGAGCGATTGAAGCAAAGATTATTTCCATTTTAAGAAGTAAATATTTTTCCTTTCTTTTGGTATGAAAACAATTTCAATATAAAACTCAGCTGCATTATAGAAAATACATAAAAGTTTCAGAATTATTACTGTATTATTTACTTATTATTTGCCATATGTCTTTGTAGGAGCCTGGAATGCATCGACAAGAGGAGACAGAACAGAGACTCCACAGCATCCTGACCAGAACGACAGCAAACATGATGGTTCCACACACAAACACCCATCATGCATCTAGAGGAACGGTCGAATGAATCATCATCATCAATACGCGTAGCATTTTATGTGTTCTTTGTCTTCGTTTTTCACATTTGTAGCTCAGTGCGAGACAAAGCGACAGCAAACATGTCATCACATAAACCTACAAGTCACAGTCAGCAGGGGGCGCAATCAGTCCTGTCTCCAATAATGCGGATTTATTGCACTTTATATATTTTAATTTAATTTGACCCTAATGAAAGATTTAAGTGCAATGTGTGCATAAATATCATTGAATAAAATATTATTCATCCTGATTTATTTTGAAGTTCACTTGCAATAGAAGAGCAATAGTGAACAGTAACGAGAAGAAGTCAACCGTGATTCAGCCAAACAGAGCAGGAAAACACAAATGAGTAGTTATGACGACCAGGTGACGTCTAGTGAGTGTGACCGCTGTGTACAGCCAGCGGTCTGACTGCAACCATTGTGGTGTGTTTGCCAGCTTTTGTATTCTTGTTTCAATGGTTGCAGCTTATAAGTTGAGTCATTGGATAGCAAAGGGTCAATTAGAACCTTGTGATCATTGTGTTTCACCTGGTGTAACCCCAAACATACACACTTTTACAGATCCATGTCCATCTATACCATCAGTACTAGTAAATACCTGTTAAATGTAGTGAAGGTAAAATGTGAACAGTTAAGTAAAAATCCCTCATTTTGAAGGCCATTTTTTTGTTTTTATGAGGTACAGTAAACAGAGAGAGGGGGATCCAGGGCCCCTAATATCCCTTTCGCCACGTGTGTATGTTTAGATAGTGATCTAACACAAATAGTAATACTATCCAGAGGTCAACCTCCAACCCCTCCCAATAGATAACACTCGATAGTCCCCAAGCACAAGACCACAGTCAGAGCAGGCACACAGAGGTCAGCTAACAGGCACAGGGAGGGAACAGGAGCTGCCAAAGGAGTTAAAAACGCACAAAGGGAGGAGCACGGGTTAAGTAATATTACATATTACAGATAAAATGTGAAGTGACAGCACGCACCAGTGCGGTCTGATCATGTTTCAAAAGCGATTCTTTGTAAGTGGCGATAACACCAGAAATGGGCCCTTTGGATGTTATGAAAACAGAAGTTTCACACTCACATTATGATCCTGAATTTACAGCATATTTTACAAACATACTTTCCATGCTAACTCATATGTACGCTCAGACACAAAAGTAAAAAATTACTTTACAATGTAATGAAATTAGTGCCGGTTTGGAAATGACAGGCAGTAAAAATACTGTCAGATTGATGATGTTCATCTCTAATTCATCTGTAGCTGTGTGTTTCCAAGGTTATGAAGTTAAATTTGTTTAAAAAATTATTTTATGAGCAAGAACCTTCGCCCCTGATGGCAGTGACGTCAGCAGAGAGGGTCTGGTGTATTTGCTGTAAAAAATTAAATAAAAGCCACAATTAAAATACATTTTGGCATGGATTCATTGAATTTTAGTCTGTTTCTTTCCCTTTAAATTAGTTGTTATTTTTGTTTTTCTTTTGTTATGTCAAACTCCTGCCTGGGGACGATGATAAATGTATGAGATTAAAGGGTATGACTTTAAGTTCTACAGCTCTCTTGTTATACAGTACGTCGCTCTTATTTTCTTGCCCAGCAGCATTAAGATCTTATTTAGTCATTTCACAAGCAGTGCAACATTATCAAGCTGTTGCTGATGGAACCATCATCAACACTCTGATCTGCTTGTAATTCGATGAAGGTGAACTGAAGGTCTTCACGCTCTAATGTTTGTATATTTATTATCGTTCTGTTTGTCAAACAAATTTTACAACAGGACATTTTTCACAAAACATTCTCACAAGACAAATGAAATCAAAGTAGCAGACGGAATAAAAATGTAACTTCTTCCACAGAACACATTGGATAAATGTTTTTATCAGAAACAAATAGTCTCGAGGCAAAATCTGAATAATTTCTCAGCGATCAGTTTGAGCTGGAAGGAGAACTCATCGTCATTTCTGCTACATTGACACTACAAGCAATGTTCAATTCAGAACTTTCAGTTAATTCCGATCTTTTGTCTTGATGGTTTTTGCTGACATGTACATTGTCATGACCAAACCAAATAACACTTTGACAGATTGACATTTACAAATACATGGACGCACCCACTTTTATGCAAAGCGACACAAGTGAGAAACAATACAGGAAGTTCAGTAAATCAAGGATTTTTACCACAGACAGGTCACATGACTCAAAATAAAAATGTGCAATTCATGCCCTGCAGTTTTCAGAATCGTTTTGAAGATTATTAATGATCAACTGTGTGAATAGCAAACACCTCAGACAAAGCCCACCTAACTGAACTAGATTAGCTTGTTTGCTAACTTGTTTGATAAATATGGAGAAATTTCAATATAACCCAAATGGAATAAATCACAACCCAGCAGTCTGAGGAGAAACTGGTTCCTGGTTCGTGTGCTGATCACCTTTTGGTGAATCTGAGCATGTGTGACTTTTTCGTGCTGATCTGTGTCCACACTGGTGTCACATGAGCTGCTCTTTAGCATAAAATGTTCAGGTGGTGGAACCAGGTCTATTTGGGAACCGTGGAACCAAGGTGCTGTCTCCCAAACAGGCCCCCAACAACATGGGGGTCTGTTTGGGAGACTTTCAGTCTCTAAACCAATTTATTTTTGGTCAAAATCCTCAGGACGATTCAAAATTACGTGTGAACAAGACCTGTCTGGGTGGAAATCAAAC
Organism: Brotula barbata; assembly: GCA_900303265.1. Classification (NCBI taxonomy): domain Eukaryota; kingdom Metazoa; phylum Chordata; class Actinopteri; order Ophidiiformes; family Ophidiidae; genus Brotula; species Brotula barbata. Next base: position 99,580 of record OMNV01026123.1, on the reverse strand, counting down.
TCTGAAACATGTACAGTACTTTATATGCAGCAGAAAGACATGGTGTCATCCAAGCTGTAAGATTTATTGAAGAATAAATGAGACCCATCCATCTTAACGTCGACCGCAGCCAACAGCCGACACTCTTATCACATCGATTCAGCATCAAAGTACATTTCCAGGTGTAAGGGAGATTGTTATCTGTACAGGTGATTTACCAGAGGTCATCGTAGGTTGATTTTTGACAGCAATCTGTTTGGAAGCAGCTTCCCTCAGATACAATCAGGAACAACCACAGACAATAACTTCAGACTGTTGGGAAGGAAACCAGCAGTGTTAAATTATACTTTACAGTATGTAGTAATATTATTTACAGATGGAACCATTTAAAGGAGTTAATATTGAGTTGTAAATTCTGTTGGGACAAATGTTTTATCTCACATCTCAAGGAAACGTTGAATACTATGCAGGTGTCTGAAGCACTCGGTGGGTGTAAACTATAAATCAGCTGTTTGTTATCTGCAGTGACATTAAACACAACTCCAGGGTTTCTACATTCAGGACAATCCAGGAAACATCAGGGGAAATGTCATGAGTTTTTACACATTTATCATCATTTGGACAAGTCAAGTTCAACCCAGAGAAGAGAGAAAGCAATGGAAATCTTCTCTCGTGTCATCTGAGAAAAGCTGACAGTGACGGTTGCCAGGAGACATCTTGCCATTCAATTCTACCTGATTTGTTGGATTAGAGCTGGTGGCTTCCTGCTGAAGTCATCGTCACGATGCGGACTGACGTAGTTGTGTTAACACCTGGTTATCTGATTGAAGACACAGCAGGACATGCTGGATGTTTGCTGATTAAGTGTGCCGACTATTCAATCCAATTTTAAACAGGCACTAGTTAAAACATGTCAATAATCAATGCATGTTTCAAATGAAACAATGATAACAATACACAAAGAATAACAATCAAATAAAGAGTCAAAAAAGTGTTCGCTCTTCCCTATCAGCCCCATGTTACACATTAGGAACCTGTTCGTCTGGGCCTAGAACTTGACTCGTACACCTATTGTGCCCCCTAGTGTCTAGAGACATGAATTACTGATACATGGCTCCTACATCAATTTGTAAATTCTTCAACCTGCTGCCCAGGATGGCTGCCACACGGGTCAAGATTCACGGGGTGATCAGTTGTGTGTATGATCTAAAATTAATGCTACACATCCGCGAGATGCAGTGCATACAAATAACATAGGAGGCAGCATTGTACAGTTTGGTTGATCGTCACTTCTTCGCCTGTTTTCTTTACCTTTGTCAAATAACTTCAAATGATGATCTTCACTGTTGCCATCAAGCAGGTTTCATAGTAACAGCCTATTTTCCAATCAGTTACCATGGTAACAGATGACAAGTATGATTTATTCATTCTCTAAACACCTACAGGCTGCAAAATTGCATGTAGTTTTAAGGTGAGTGAAGTTGTTCTGGGATTAATTACAGTTTGGCTCTCACTACTCCCCCTGGTGGACATAGTGTTTACTGCTCCAGATTAACGTTAAAGCACTGGGTAAAGGTTCTTGTCTGTCTCAACCTAACAAACATGGATGATTCAATTCACAGGAACAGAAGTGAGAGTGAGAAAATGATTTGATTTTGGTGGTACTTCTATTAAATCATTGACACAATCATTGAATGAGGGTCATTCACAGCGATTATTTTCTAGGTATTAGTTTACATAGACGATTGCAACATTGATCACTTTGCTGGGTGCCATGGATGGCTGATATATCACAGTTAATTTCCTGAGAGAAACAGAAGGCGAACGTATACCTGAATACACATATACAGCAGTACAAGGGCACTAATATTATCCCTATTAAAGCCTTGGATTTTCTTATATACACACTGAAATCCAACAGTATTATTTCTCTTTTTGGAGGTAATTCATAAAGTCCATCTCCTACCGTCCCATCAGCCACACATTATAACCAATAATCTGCATGTTGATGAGCTGCCGCATGCTTCATAATGCTTCCTCTTGTGTCACATCTCAATTCTCTGTTTTCGTTTTTTAAATTCTCTGATTACTACTCTATTACTACTACTGTCATTTTTTTTATGTCTTTATCTCTTTGTAAATCACTTTGAATTGCCTTTGAGAGCGAATAACAGACGTTTAAGAACGAGGAAATGACACATTTGTATTAGTCAACGTGTTAAATCTGCCACTGTGTTTTATGAATTACCCCCAATGTTTGTATCTCTATGTATATTATCATTATCCACAGCATGGAATCCAGCATACACTGCTTGACATGCATTGAGGGCAGAGCAGAAAAAGCTGCCAGATAAGTTCACCATCAGCCACGTTGCATTTGGCCTTGTTGGTACTTATGGAATCACAGAGGTAAATCTATTTTTTTTTGTCCTTTGGCTGCGTTGGTGCTGTCCGTTTGGTCTTGGTTTCCTTTCAGAAATCGGAGGATCTTCTCTATCGTGGCCTCCTGATATTCATGGGACCATCTGAGTCATCAGAGGAAAAGAGGGATTTCAAGATGTGCACTGAAAGCAAACCTTATCCTTATACTGAGCATTTGAAAGATTGTAACAAAGCAGGTGGTGTTGGGCTGTTAGACGTTAACTGTACTGTGAGTGCTGCTGTTTTGGGGTAAGAGGTTACAGGACTACAACAGGGAAGTATAAACGTGTTCATATCTGTAACTCACTTGATGCCATTGAAGTTGAGAATGGCTCTCATGTCCTCTGGTAGAGACATGGGGTCGGGCCACGTGAAATTATCAGTGACAGGGACGATGTTCTTCTTCCCCGCCAGGGCTGTGACTATCTCCTGGAAAGATTACAGGAAAGTTAATCTGCTGCATCTTCCTGTATTGATGCATCTTTATTCATGTCCATAAATGATGAAATTTCTCTGATCAGGTGTAAATCCAAACCGTAAATCCAAAGCTGGGAAAGATTTAGGGAGCAAAACAGGTAAACATCAGCCTGCCTCATCATCTCACTCTCTCTTTGAATAAAGTTATTTTGATTCAGTAGTTAACCTTCCTGACCTTGTGCACCCAGTCCTTCGTGGCGGTGTCACCCATGCACTTGTCAAGCGCATTGGCGGACAGCACCAGGATGAAGTTGCGCGCTCTCTGTACACTCTGAATCAGTTTGTCCTCGAATTTGCCAGCTTCCAGCTTCTCTACGTCGATGAAGACGCTGAACCCTCGGACCTGCAGATGAACCTTCAGGAGGCTGGAGGGAGAGAGAGGGAGAGAGAGAGAGACAGAGAGAGAGAGAGAGGGGAGTTAAAGCATTGATTGACAGCAATCGAACAGAACACTATTGATCAGATTACAGTTTTGCCGTTTTCCCTTTCGTTCCTCCATCTTCCCAATGCCCTTGGTGCTGCTTCCGTTCTCACCTGGCCAACTGGGAGCCGGTCGTCCGGCGGTAGCTGATGAACACGTCGGGCCCCGGAGGCCGGGCGTCAGTCATGCAGGGTTTCACAGGCCTTCGAGTGGCAGCCAGGATCTTGGCCCGGTGGACGCCGTTGTTAATGTGGCAGTCGTGCTGGAGCTGCTGATCGGTTAAGTGCTGGATGTTACTACGGTCCACTCCAGATTGGACCAAGCCGTAGGTGTACTGGCGGAACCGAGGGTCCACCTCAGCTAACCAGTCGGCCATATTGTTCGGGTCACATGTGGAATAGTTAGCATAGGTCTTCAACACACGCAGATCTCTCAGGAACCTGGAGGACAAACAAATACCCACGGTCTACCTCCATGACACAGGATGTGGCCACCTCACTCTGAGCTACCCTGGGATGGTTGACCTGTCTTGATCCTGGCCTAGAGTTCCATGGCCTCTCCTATTGAGTCCCCATATGGTTAGGCTAACTTGGTCTTTGTAGTTAGTAAAGGTTCTTACCTCTTGCGGGTGAGACCTGCAGTCATACACAAATCTGTGCTCAGATCCTGGTCTGTAATGTTCAGCAGGAGGTCTCCATCCACCTGTAGCTCCTTTATGATAGGAGAGTTAAATCACTATGTAGCAGAGACAGACTAACTAATGAGGGGTCATCAATCGGTTGGTCCATTTGAAAAGAACTTCTCAACTCTGCTACACCAGGTGAGTTTGGGTCGTACCAACATAAAATACAGCACTCTGAGATTCCCAGACAGACTTTCGACCTGATCATCCTGATGACACTTACCTGGAAACGGTCACAGTACGCGCTGAAGCCGACCTGCTGGAGCCAGGTCTGCACCTCACAGTATTTCCAGTTGGGCACACAGGACAGGATATGTCTCGGCACTTCTTCTCCCATCATGCTCAGCGCACGCTTGGCAAGGGCACACGTCGTGCCATTGTTGGAGTACATGACGATTCTTTTCAGGCTCTGCACGGCTCCAATCTCTTGAAAGATCTTAAAGGAAGGACAAATAACACTTAGTGCAGTTCAGTGACGCTGAAGCCTGCAGACAGAGAGATGAGTCAAAGTCGATGTGGTACCTTAGTGTTACGCTGACGACATTTGATGCTCGTTTCGACACAAAGGTAGAAGGCAGCGATGCACTTCCCCTCCAGTCTCGTGCCGTCCAGGAGAGGCAGGAGTTGTTGAAGATCCGCCGCCGTCCTCCCCTGCATGCTGTCCGCACTGTCCAGTAAACTACGGGCAAAGTCATCTGGATCCAAAGACGCTATGAAGGGCTCCACCAACTCCAAGGTCCCAGATTTCACAACCTCTTTCTCAATTTCTTTGTTAGCGGCTAACACTGTTACAGCCAGACATGCGTGGAAACGAATGAGTTCATCCTCTTTGGAAAAGGCCAGCGGGAAGAGCCATTCGGCCGCCTGCTTCTCGATCATCCACCGCTGGCATCGGTGGCCTCCGTACATGGCACAGTTTGCTAAGGCTACGGCACAGTGACGCAGCACGGTGGGATCCGTGCCCCGGCACCAGAAGAGGAGGGCGTCCAGGGCACCGTTGGAGATGAGGTGGACTGAAGTCTCCTCGGTGTGTTTGAACATATGTTCCAGGATCCCGGACACACTGCGGGCTAACTGGGCATCATCCTGTTGCCGTGTTAGGTTAAGGACGACCCCTAACCCCATGCGCGCCACATAATCTCTGTTAACAGAAATGGGAAGAAAATATGGCAATTGACTCATTCAAACTGAACACTGAGTTTGTATGAATGCCATATTTTGATTGGTGCAATTACTGCAAAAATGGACAGAATAAATGACATTCCTCCAAATATGGACCACACGTCCCCCAGATTATAACATCTATGTCTGAATAAATCAATTTACAATCAAATTATGTTACTCCTGAGTAAGCAGACTCCAATGCATACTAATTCCAATTGAATTGTTGTGTTTATGTGTTGTCTGAAAGATTTAATGTAATGCCTGTTACAGTATAATCTGAGTTTTGATGTCAAATTTTAATCAACTCAGAGCTGTAAGGAGTCATCGTAAGAACACGAGGACTTCTAGGGTCACATGATGCAAATTAGCTAAATAATCCTACACGATACTACTTGTGTATACTGTATGTATTGATAAATAGGATTGGACCCTGCTATCAAATTGAAGTCTTTTAATAGATGAACTAAAGTTAGGAAAAGAAAATGTATTAAAGCTTCATGATTTTAATTAATTTACAAAAACTGGTTTATCTGTTTTTGTAACTGAACTCTTTATTTACAACGACTGGGGTTCCAATTAGCTGGGGGCCCGGAGGAAGAGTTCAATAAGGCCCAGCCCTGGTTGTGAGCCATTTTTTTTCACATCATCTGACAACTTTGACAGGTCTGTACTCAGTGTGAAGTTATGAAACAAATCATCTTTTCAGCTTCATTTTCAGTCTCAGGTTTGGTCTGATAGATCAAAAGGAGCTGAGGAATCTTCACTCCAAATTACTGCCCCTACCCAGAAAAAAAGGGATGCGTTTCACGCTATGCTGCCAGCCAGACTGGCCTCAGACGGACAGGAAGTGTAAGGACAGTGTGTGTTTTCTCCTGTGGATTTGTTGGTTAATGTGCAGTTACCACACAAATCTTTCGAAGTCTAATGGCCTATAAGGACCCATTAATCATGTGTGAGAACACACTCTTGGAGGCGAGGAGGCCCTGGATGTGTGTGACCCCCTTCACACCTGAACCAACGAGCTCAGACATTCAAAGCACTGTTGATATGAATGACTAGTGTTTGTGACGGCATCATGGTGCATCAGGCTCAGGCCCCTGGTCCTGATCCCCGGTGGACCCCCTGTTACATACCTGTTCTCTGAGATCAGGATCTGCTCCAGCAGTTTCGCCGACTCGTAGGTGATCTCCACGGCAGGGGACTGCTGGAGCTGAAGAAGCCGCTCCAGGCCTCCATCCAGCCGGATCCTGTTGCAGATCTCTTCGGCCACCTGACGGCCTACGGTGGGTAAAACCCAGGCCTCCTCCACCAGCTGGAAGATCTCTGCAATGGCCCTGCGGATCTCATCCGCGTCTAAGGTTTCCGTGGCTGACTTCAGCGTCCGGATGGCGGAGCGGAGGGCGGGGAGTGAGGTGTCCAAAAGCGCCTGCACGTCGGCGTGGATACCGGGAGAGACCTGCCGGGGCTCCACGGGGCCGCTCCTCCGGTTCTGGAGCCGGCTGACGTACTCGGGCACCGTGAGTCTGTCTGAGCTGAACATGATGGAGAAATGCCGATAGATCCTCCAGAGTAACAGCGTCAGAGACAAGAGCATCTACCGGCAGACAGAGGGCAGGAAGCGGATCCCGGAGCAGTCGAACCCGTACGATGCTTTGTTCTCACCGAGGTTTCCGGACTGTTTCTTTCTGCCAGCTGTCCTCCTAATAGGCCCCTGTTGTCCCCTCACAAATCACAAGTGACAGCTTCCAGCCCGCGTCGCCTCTCTGGATGTCATCCCGGGAAATAAGCGGATAAAGGCTGACACATGCCCGGTGCAGGTCGGGACAGTTTGCGAATAACCCTGTTGTTTGTCTTCTTTTCCGGAATCTGTTCATGCGCTTAGAAAACAAAGTGTGTGTCTCCAAACGCCCCCCAAACTATTTAGCTACAAAATATATCATTGTTTTCCTGAGGAGGAGGAGGAGCGGATTCCATCAACACAAAGAGGCTCCGTTGTTCTTCCACTAACCGGCGGTTTGTTGGTGTGAGCCCTTGTTTAAATCGTCGGCCTCCCGGTTGTCGTATATACTCAGCATCCACAAACTACAGCTTCTCTGGTTGGCACCGCCCACCTGCTCTGTATCATCCGCAAGACAAACATCCCCTCCTCCTCAGCAGAGTCTCAAGGGGGCTATCAGTCAGGCGCCCTCTGCTGGCAAGCCGGTGGAACAGCAGCACCTAAATAAACTCTTCACCGTGGTCCGCCTGTGTTTATTACAGTTAAAATCTTTGGTTTGACCTCTCAGCCACTGATAAATGAAGTGGTAATTGTAAACCCTTTAATCCAAAAATATCACGTTTTATATTGGACCAATTTTTGGATCAATGTAAAGGCTTTTCACCTCAGTAACCCATTAATAATTTAGTATGCTATCAAGAAAAGTCATTAAAAATACCATGAATTCTAAAGAAGCTGTGAATTGTAATAAAATCCATTATAGTAACCCTTGCTTTTTTATCTTCTCACTGAGGGCCCACATTGATGTTACGTTACAAAGTAGAATGATTAGAACTCATTACTCCACCAAGGCTGAGCGAGGCAAAAGTTGTCTTGTTCCTATCAAATATTTTCTTAATTGATCTAATGAAACTATGGTAGAAGTCCTCCTTTGTATTTGACCTGAATAAACAATTTTGGAAAGACAGGAAGTAGGGTTAGCTCAGGTTTGAAACAATGACAATCAGACTGTAAGATAACAGAGCTAAACACTTCTCTGAAAAAAGAGCTACAACATGATTCATTGTTCCAGTTGATTAAAGAAATGAGTGCTTCTTCTTTTATTTTTGTTACATTTATATGGATCTGGACAAAATTGCACCCAGTCATGTAGGAGAAATGATTTCATTCAGATTGTTTAATACTTTTGAAGCAATTGACAGATAGCTTTCTGGAAAAATGTTTCATCTTTGAGCAATCACACTTACTCTCTCCCTCTCTCTCTCCTGGAGTAGAAAGGGATTGAGAAATAAGGTTTAAGTAAACAGGAAGTTGGGTGGCTGTCACATGTTTCCAATGATTTGGAAGCACACAGTCCATCGTTACTCTCTCATTCTATCTCTCTCTCAGAGACAACATGAGGCTGTGGCCACTTCTGCTGCTCGCCCTGATAGCAAATTCGTTTGCTGCAGATGGTAAGTAATCATTTTAATAGCTGGGTTTTAAAGTCTGTGTATTTTCAGAAGTTATTTGTACTATGTAAACACACCTGATGGATAACGTACCTCAAATTGGTACTCGAGTAAATGTACAGATCTCAAAACAATTCAGTTCAGTAAAATTGATCCATCAAAAAACATAGCTGCATAAAAGTCATTTAGCCGTTCATGGCAATTTTACTCAAGTATCTAAAGTATTTTTGGGATATTAACTGAACTAAGTAGTAATAAGAGCATTTCTCATCTCCATACACGGCATGTAAACCTTGTGATAGTGATCAGATTAACACAATTATAATCTCAGCCAACGGGCCACATGACTTTGGATATAAATAGTGACCATTTTCCTCCATGAGGAGAAGCAGCTACCAATCACCACAGTGACGTTTTTCAAACTTTATTTAAAGATGAGTTGGAACTTTGGTGATCACATGAAATGTGTTTGACTGTCAAGAGTCCTCTATGTAGAGTTCAGATTAAATTGAACACAAACACAAAGTCAGGACAAATAAAATAAAACATGGAGTGCAACAAATTTTTGATTAACAGTAAAAAAATATAAGATTAACATTAATATATAATAAATAAAATAGCAGAACATGTATGTATGTGTGTTTCTATCAGTGCCTGTCCTGTGCTTCTTCTCGTTTCTTCTTATTTCATCTCTCCATCTCTCCCTCCTCTTCATCAGAGTCCTGTATGGGACGCTGTGAATTTGGATTTGACTCTCAGAAGAAATGTCAGTGCGACTCGATGTGCAAATATTATAGAAGCTGCTGCATCGACTATGAGACCGTCTGTCGCATGGACAGTAAGCACTGTTCATAAATCATTCATTCATCATGTGTGAGTCAAAGAGACGAAGGACCGGGAAGATATTGACAAAATTATTTATTCCCCTCAGCACGTGGAGACACCTTCATCTTTGCAGAGGATGATGACGATGATGATGATGGTGATTTCTCTCCGACCACTCTTACTGAATCTCCTTCCATTATCGCTCATCCACTAAAGCCCACACAACCTACCACAGACTTTGGCCCTAGGAGCCAGGACGGTCCACAAATGACCAAACCACAGGACCCTGTAATCCAAGTGGTCCCTGTGACAGAGATCACACCCACTTCACAGAGAGCACCCAGCGTGCAGAACATCCCCAGCACCACCACCGCCCCTGTGACCCAGACAACTACAGCGACAACAACCCCTCCAGCCACAGCATCCACCACTGGAGCCCCTGACCCAGATGCGGTGACCTGCAGTGGCAGACCTTTTGACTCCTTCATGCAGCTGAAAAACGGTTCCATGTATGCCTTTAGAGGTAACGCACCGCTGACGGGGAGCGGTACAGCACAGGGCTTCAACAAATGATGGCTACAAGGATGACTATGGCTATGTTCACACTCAAACTTAAACTTAAACATAATCTTTTTGTTCACATTCATCACAATCAGCAACCAACATCTGCCCCGAACCTCCCCACATGTTCACGTTATCGTAACAACGTCACACGTGTAACAACAAAACTCATCATATCTTCACAGCCTGCAGCTCCACTATGCGTAGACTACGGATTTGGGGTGTTACTACTATACTCGGTCATTTGTAGGTCTCAGAGGATATTCACGCCAAACCACATAAAAAGGCCCACATGGTGCTTGGTGGTTGCGATGATGTTTCAAAATGAATTATTCCCTGTATGTTTCACAGGGGAGTACTTCTTTGAACTGAATGAGAAGTCAGTTCTTCCTGGATATCCAAAGCTTATAAAGGATGTGTGGGGCATCACTGGGCCCATAGATGCTGCCTTCACCCGTGTCAACTGTCAGGGAAAGACCTACATCTTCAAGGTAGGACAGTGCCTTTGACCTGAATGTAATCCTGGTTTTATCTGTCTCAGCTATGATAGGAGTGTGCTTTCTTAATAACCTGTTGTTGTTTCCCTAAAACAGGGAAACAGGTACTGGAGGTTTGACAATGGTGTCCTGGATGATGATTATCCCAGAGATATCAGTGTGGGGTTCGATAAGATTCCCGATCATGTGGATGCAGCTTTTGCCCTCCCAGCTCCAGGCCACCACGCCAGAGAGAAGGTGTATTTTTTCAAAGGTACAGCCCCTTATCATGCTTGGAGTTTGTACTTATCGGTGCATAAAGTCACAGCTTTGGAGTGTGGGGCGATTATACCTCTGCCATGGCGTCCTTTTGTCCTGTCCTCTGGCTCCTAGTTCACGATAGACCCCATTAACTTAACTTCAATCCTACTCCTTTCTGTTTCCATAGTAGTAATGGTCGTAATGAGCCTTGCTCATGGAGAGAAATGTTGGGATTATAAAATAAAATGTACGGTATATGTTCCAATGCCTGACGTCTTGTTGATTCTGACAGGGGATGAGTATTACGTTTATGAGTTTCTGCATCAACCGTCCCATGAGGAGTGCTTCACCGTGTCTGAAAGGTCTCCGTCCATCTTGTTCAAGCGCTACGTCGACATGTACTACAGCAACTTTGAACGTTCCTTCATTGAGCTCTTCTCTGAGAGTGAGTAGTACCATCACGGTCCACTGGCACCTGTTTGGGTAGGAGGGTTGGTGATGTCACTTCTGTATCTTTGACTTTTATTCTTCTTTAGTTCCTCAGCACCACGGCAGTCACCACTTCATTAACCGGGACTGGAGGGGCGTCAGGTCTCCAGTAGATGCTGCAATGGCCAGCAGAATCTACGTCAGTCCATGGAGATACACACCAGGCCCCGACGATGACCAGTACGACCAGCAAGGTCAACAGTGGAACCGCCAATACCAGCAATATGGACAGCAGTGGGACCAACAGTACGGGCAGCGGTGGGGCCGGCAGAGACAAAACCGTTCTCCCCTCTGGGAGTCCATGGCTGAGCTGGGGATGAGCATGGGGCAGGGATTAGCAGAAAGAGGCATGGACATGGGTCGGAGACTGGCTGAGAGGAGGATGGAACTGGAGGAGAGGCTTGGTCGGCGATGGAACAGTCGGTGGGATGAAGATTGGGATCTGATGAGGAGGAGAGACGGGTACCGGCAGAACAACAGAGGCAACGATGACTCCAGATACAACCGGAGAGATGACAGGGATTACATCCCCCGGAGTCAGCCCATCCAGAGCGTCTTCTTCTTCAAAGGAGGTAACGCCCACTAAACATTTAGGAGCTTTTCATGTCCGTGTCACGGTTCCTTCATATTAAACTTTTCTTCTCCTATTTGCCAATTAAAGTAATAATCTACCAAATAAATGTAATGATATTCAGGAAAATCGTGCCCGAACCACCATTGTTTTGGAGTTTTTTTGTTTGCCTGTTGGAGCATTTTGGAGATATTTGGTGTCCTACAGAACCACAGAGCTGCCATGGCATAAAAAAATAATCAGAGCAGTTTTGTTTTTAGGTGAAAACAAGAAATATTCCATGCCATTGTTGATTGTAACTTACTGATCTGGTACGGTCATGTACTTATTAGTGGAACATTTATTGCAAAACTTTGGGGACAGCCACTTATGATGTCATTTATGATGACGAATCATTACTCATAGCACTTCTCACCAGCTTGTCTTCTGTATTTTCCAGATAAATACTACAGGGTGGATCTGAGGACCAAGAGGGTCGACCCTGCCGTTCCTCCGTATCCCAGATCCATTGCCAAATACTGGCTCGGCTGCTCCAACACAGCTGGGGCCGAGAAAAAGTAGTCAAGTATCTTCAATAACTTTGAGTATTTGATTAATGTAATGAAACCAAAGCGATGATGTAACAGATTTTTTTTTTGTAGTAACGTCACCCTGTGGATGATACCAATTAAATGATAAAGTCCAAGTCTTTTGTCCAGATGTATTTGTTGTACAACAATAACGTCGGTTTTACTTGGTTAAATACAATCACACTACTAATATCAATAACAGCAGCAGCAACAAAAATAACAACTCTCATTATTGTTTATTTATTTTGCCCGGACGGGAAAGTCAGTCAAATGGGGGCAAAAGGGGGGCCGTGGTTCAGGCCACTGTGCATGTCTCTGTTGGAGATCAATAAAAGTCCACACACTGCTGGGCTCCAAAGAGGTTGGCCTCAATGTGGCCAAAGTACAGTTCAACGGACGGGTTAGCCGGACTTGTTTGATCTTCACTCAACTTGAACTGAGGATAAACTCAAACCCACAGATTGCAGAGGTGCTGAAAAGCTACAAATCTACATCAGGGTGTAGCTTTTTATCTTATCTATAAGTGTGTAAAGGTGTGGATAATGGTCAAATCACAAATTTGTGCCTGCCTGGTGGGTTCCTCAGTACTGATCAAGTCCATGTCCATCTCAGTGTTTGCAGTCCTTCTGGAAAAAGTCACACCTAAGACATTTTGCATGATGACATTCGACAAATACATGAATAATGCTTTCATTTCCAGTGTTGCTACAGACTGGAGCCAGTGTCTGTCACCAGCCACTATCAGTCAGCAAACAAACTTCCTTAGTCTGCCTACTGAGCACACACTGGCTCAGACCGCTGACATGTGGAGTCAACAAGTGAGCTCAGCACTACGGAAATGCGTTCCAATTCCACGACAACATACATGTGGATGAAAAAAGTTTGTTTCTGTAAGAGCTATGCTGCTGACACGTACAGACATGTACGAGCCAAATAAAACAAATAAAATCTTCTTCTATCACATGCAGCCTCAGTGAATTATAGAGTGCTGTTTGTTCCATTTGTACAATTCTTCAATGGTGACATTTATTTATTTATTATTATAAATTATACTTAACATTTTAAAATGATTAATGCATATTTTTTTATGATCAAAGAGGAAATTAAGCTGAAATGCTATGTTTGACCTCCTGTGCAGATGCAAAGGCTGATGGAATTTAGTTTAGTTTAATAACCAAATCAAAGTAGCAGGAGTCAGATAACATGATATCATTTACAAGCTGAAGCATAATAGTAAACAACAAAAGTAAAATCAGTCACTCTGGTGAGTGATAAGCCAATATTGACAAAAACCCTGGAAGGGCAGCGATCTGGGCGATGACGTGTGTTACAGCTTCCTGTGGAAGCCTGACACCCGCAGGTGAAAAGAAATGGGTGTACAGTGTCCTTCTAGAGCATCCTCAGACCTCAGCGTCAATCAAAAACAGCATCATTCGCCCAAAAGGCCTCACACATCAGGGAAAAACACAATCAAACCTCAGCACCAAAGGTTTCAGGAACAACCTTTGGCGCTGAGGAATGATGCAGTTTTATCTGATGCTGATGTCTGAGGAGGTCCTACACTGTACAGGTGGGGACATGATGTATCACTGAGGTAGCACCTGGAGGGTGAGGGTGGGTGTAAAGGCTTCGTCGGCTTCATCAGGCTGTGACCTCCGACGTGGACTGGATTAGGATCTCTGTGGCAGAGATCGTGGTTCTCTCCCAGAGGACAGTGGAGTGTTCACTCCTGCGTGAGTTGTTGCCCCAGGTCAGGTCATTGTATTTATTGCACAGGTTTCAGGACTCACCCCTTGGGACAGGATGAGCAGCCTGAAGACAGCCTGCTGAGGTGGTCCGGGCATGTACAGAGCAAGGCCCCCGGAGAGGTTTCAGGCATATCCAACTGGGTGGAGAACACGAGGCAGACCCAGAATATGTTGGGGGGGATTATATATCCCATCATGCCTCGGAACGTCTCGAGAGATATGTCAACTCCTTTGTTTTGCTTGCTGCCTCCTGGACCCCGATCTGGATTAGTGGTACAAACTTGAGGTTTACATACAGCTGCGTGTGAGTTATGAGTGTATAATCATGACATTTTCATAGCTGGGTTCATCGTTCGCACCAATCACTGCACCTTCATTGGCAATGACCTCTGTCAGGCTTGCAGGATCCACAAGGGGTCCCACAGTCAGGTAACCGCCCTCACTTTGTCCCATGTTGGGGTCTCTCCCATGACCTCTGGCTCCTTCAGCCCTCACCTCTGACCCTGAGTGAGCTGGTGCCAGTTCTGGCACGCTCTTCAAAATAGACGACAGCGGCCTTTTGGAGCCGCTCTCTGAGGGGGAGGAGTCAGCGGCCCCCACCATGTCAGGAGTGTTGGTGGAGGTGTGTTTCCTCCTGATGGGTTTGCATATGGCAGCCTCCCCTCCAGAAGGTCCTCCCTGCTCCCACACGCTGGCCCGGGCCCCGAGCTTCCTCCTGGGTGGTTTGGTGATCCCCTCAGCTGCTTTGGACTTAGGCTTGCCAGACTCCTGGTCCCTCTGTCTCTGGAGACTGCCCAGTCTGCGAAGCATAGCCTGAACGGGACCTTCAGAGGGTGTCTCAGTCTTTGACACCGGTCGGCCTGCTTTACCCACTGTCACATACACGGTGGTGACCTTCTGTGGGGCCTGAGTGTCAGAGGTCTGTGCTGCCACCTGGGACCCTTTATGGACAGCGGTGTTGGACATTGAGCGTCTTAGTCCAGATGCCAGAGAGATGCGTGATGGCATCTTTGAGTGTCTGTCTACTTCCTGTTCCTCCACTTCGCAGCTTATTTCTTGATTCTCTGTTTGCTGTCCATCCACCCCGTCTTCCCTTTCCTCGCCCTCAGCTCCTTCTTCTTCTTCCGATTTGGACATGCCTCCCTGATTTTGGAGAGCAGAGAGCATCAAAACCCCCCAGGACGACTTGGGTTTGCTGCGTACAGCTGCTGGGTCCTGAGCTGAACCACGCCTCTCCTTAGGGCTGAACCGGGTCCCCTCAGCAAAGGAGACAGACGGTCGCTTGGCCTTGGCGATGCTGGAGGTGCGTGGGATGTTGAACGTTAAGGCCATGTCCTCGCTGCTGAAACCTGACGGGTCCAAGAACATGTTACATTTGGAGGCCATTTCCTGGAATTCTCCTCCTGCAACTGCTGGGATATCTGAGAAAGAGACAGGAGTAATGGAGACCAGAGGAAGACAAAGATGAGGGAGAGAAACTGAGGCGAGGGGCCTTGTCACCGGCCGTTTGACAAACTTCTTTTTATTATTATTATTATTATGATGATTATTATTCTTAGACAGAGAAGGACTTACATACATAGAATCTAAAGTGATAAAGGCCAAAAGGCAAAGGCAGAAAGCATGTGAGTTTCTGTCTCTACCTTCTCGTGGAGGAACACAGTAGAGAGCCTCTCCCTCCTCTTCATCACTGTCGAAGGACGACCCTTCAGTCACCCATCCAGAGGAAGGAGGCTCAATGAAGCTGTGATTGAAGGTCAGATCTGGGTCATGGTGAGACACTGAAAACACACATAACATGTTACAAAACACAGTTAGACTTCAACTATTTCAAATATTCCAGCAATCCTTGTGTGCAGTCTTGGAGAGAAAGAGGTTTTACACATTCCAGGAATGACTATGTATTACACTAATTACTGCACCATCTGACCTGTGACACGAGGCAAACCAGAGGACCAATCTGAGATACAGGGGAGGGCGGCACCGATGTTAGCCAGGACGCTGTACACATGATATTTCATCCGCACTGACAGGCCTCCCTCAGCCACAGTCGCCCTACGAGAAAGACAGAAATGACTGATGAGCATAAATGGGAGATTTTGGAAGTAAGAATTTAACCCGGACCAAACTAGTTCCAGTGTGACGGAGCACAGTCCGGTCCGGTCACGCTCATGGAATATTTAAAGTACAGTACAGACCTGTCCTTAGCACCAGCAGGTCCTCCTCCACAACACAGACAACAGCCGAACACCGCCAGAAGGAGCAGGAGAACAGGAACCAACACGCCGGCTAACAGAGCGCTATGACCGCCTGACACACACACACACACACACACACACACACACAAAATGACCTGGGACATTCATCTACACACAATTTCATGGATGGATGGATGGATGGATGGATGGATGATGGATGGATGGATGGATGGACAGACAGATGGAATGGATGGACAGATGATGATAGATGATGGATAGATGAATGGACAAATGGATGGATGGATGGATTGATGATGACAGATG